>CM061748.1:66944395-67245847 GCA_030979885.1 Lolium multiflorum | reverse complement strand
TGTGGCCCACCGAGTGGGGGTAGACATAGACTGGTACGCATAGCTTTTCTGTTTTAAATTCAATTTCCAGAAAATTTCTTTAACTCTGCCAAATTATATGAAATTCATTTCAACTCAGAAAAATACAAAAAAGATACCAAAATGTTCAGAAAAATATAATCTATCCAATAAAAATATAATATCAATTATTATTTTTAAAGAAGAAAGTCCACTTTTTGTCCTTCAACTTTACTAAGAGTTCACTTTTAGTCCTAAAACTATTTTTTGGTCTAAAATAGACCTTAAACTTCTTAAATTGATCACTTCAACAAATTTGCTGATTTTCTGTCAACATGACCTCGGTTGCTAAAAACCAACTAGCCGGTTCAAGTGTTAAACGGTCCACACGAAAAAAGGATCCACATCTTATCGCTCTCGATTATGAAGTCGTGGTCTCCTCTCGTCTCCCTCCCACACCCCTTGCAGCGCTACACTCCGGCGAACTCCCTCCCACGTAGCAAAAGAGAAGAAGAGCCATTTCTATCATGTTTCTACACTCTAGCTACTGGCCATGGGAGGGCCCGCAAGGAGGACCGCTGCTTGGATGGCGGGATGGACAGATGGTGGCTGACGATACGCGAATGGCATGGCCGCCGCCATCAGTTTGGTGGATGACAAGCTTCATGGTCAGGAAGATGGGATGCTAAGGCGGTTGTCATCGTGATGGCGGCATTGAAGAGGAGGGCTGCCACATCGTTCGACTGGTAGGTAACAGATGAAGGGACGAGCCACATACCCACGGTTAGGTTGAGGGGAACGACGCCGAGTCGATAAGGAGGATCGCCGCGCCGTTGGACTGGAGGAGCACAAGAGTTATGCACACGAGCAGGGTGGCAAATAGCACGAGAGAACACCAAGGATGCATTGCAGTTGAGCGCCAAAGCTTCTCGAGATTGAGAGGGTTATTTTGACCTCAAATTTGCGGATTTTAGATCTGTCCAGACAGAGTTTTAGATTTTTTTTTTTGAAAAACCATCCTATTGAACAATTATGAAAGTTCAAGGTCTAATTTGAACCAGATAAAACTTTTAGGACTAAATGTGAACTTTCAGCAAAGTTGGAGGACTAAAAGTGGACTTTCTTCTTGTTGTTATGCTAGTGTTGTTTTTTCCATATATATTGCTAGTGTTGTGCTGTTTGGGTCATATAAAATTCAATAATTAGTAAAAACTTTTCAAAATAAATAAAAACCATTAAGTAAATAAACAAAACACTAAAACTAATTTCTTTTATCATTATCTTATTAAATCCTTATTAAAGGGATTTAAACCATGAATACTATTTATCTTAATTATTAATCCTCTAAAAATAATAAAATGTTTAGTCCATTATTATTTCTATTCCAAAAGTTATTAATAACTTCAACTTTATAATCAAGTTATTAATTTAAGAATTGCATCACAAATAGGAAACCCTAATTTCATATTGAATAAAACTACAACCTTATCATTTCATGTGATAACCCTAAAACCCTAATTTTATTAGGAATAAAACCCTAACTCCATCATTTTATGTGCAACTCTAAAACCCTACTTTTCACCTACAGATCCATAATTAGTAACTAAATGCATATCCTGGTTCACATGAAACATAGAAACATTGTTACTAATAAGTTGGTATTCCATGTATGCATACCAATAAAACCTAAATGATCAAGTAGGACCACCTAAATATAAACACTAGTTCCTATGCTCAAAGTCATCACCCATAATTATCCATATTCAGTATCAAACCATTGTGATCCATCCTAATAGTAACCATGTCTAGTACTGGACCTTACATGCTCATACCCACTAAACCCTACTAGTATTAGATATTTATGAACCATCTTGTTTAGCAAAAAACCACTCCTTACTTGGTGAATCCAAGAGCAAACCCTAGACACCATAAGACTTAATTGAAATACTTCTTATTACTTAAGTAATTTGTTCTTCAAAAGTTATTCTTTTAAAGAAAATAAATAGTAATCATCAACCCTGCCTAATAGGACCTATAGACCATAGCTATCTATCACTAGTAAGATATAACCAACCATGGTGACAACCATTTATCATCAATTGCTTAATATACCCTTGCTTAACCCAAACCATGCAACCATTACATGACTAGGAACTCAATCCAAATTTGTTGTGATCCATATATTACTTAATTAGGAAACTCAATTGAGAACCATAGTAAACCATAGAAGCAAATAGTTTCTACTTGAAATACTTATTATTTCCTAATTAACATGTTCTTCAAAAGTTATTCTTTTGAAGTATATAATAAAGTAATCATCAACCATGCACTATAGGACTTAAAATTGACAACTAATATTTACTTATTATACCACTACTATTCCATTGGTGTGTATTTTGAAATAATTTTTATTTGTAGTTGTCGTGAAAACAAGAGGAAAAGGACAACTCACAAATCACACAATTCAATGCATCTATCACTAAGCGTATTAGAATCTTTGTTCTAAAGGGTCATCTTAAATCTTCAATGTCTTCATATATGCTTCATCTTTCCCGAAAGAAGTAGTCGAAGGTGCAAGTAGTCCAAAAAGTTCGATACGTCATGGTCGAGACTTCATGATTGGAGAGGCTAATGTACACCTACTTATTTGAAGAGAAGAGTGTGAGAAAAGTGATATAGAGAAGACTACATACAAGAAAAAGAAAATGGAAAAGATAGGAATTAAATTGAGTTTTCAATTCCTATTGTCTTCCTAATGTCTACTCCATTTTCTAAGGTCGCGATCCTACAGTCAACACACTGCTCTGATACCATCTGAAGCGACACGACCTGATAAGGTTGAGTGTCTCTGTGTATAGTGCTAATCCCTGGATCGGTTCACCAGCACACACAGTTTCCATAGGTATCAAAGTAACAAGTGCATCATTATTTAACGAATGATCTAGAATATTCATTTATTACAACTTTGCATAGCATAAAGCTAGCTCAAATAGAGTATCAAAACAACGGAAGCAAATAACGATAAAGAGGCTCCATCCTTCAATGTGCCACAGGCGAACAGAGTTGAGTGGAGACTCGCGACCTAGTCGATCACTCAGAATAATAACCTGCAACATAAAAGGTTACAGCCACGAGTGGTCAATACATTTTGGAATTGTATTGGCAAGGGTGCTTGATCAAAGAGTTGTAAGGAATCCTACCAGCTACATGCTTATTTGGCTAGGTAGAGTTCAAGGCACATTTGCATAAAGCAATAGTTTTATCCTATCATTTTATAAACAATTTTTATTTTCAAAAACCAAAACATGGACACGCTGATAGACATCAGGTGCTCCTACCCAATTGTTCAACCACAAATTTTAGTAATTATGAAATTGGGATGAGTGAGAAATTGTCATAGCTCCAAGTCTAATTGCTCAAATTGTCCATAACCGGGGACACGGCTAAGTACTCAGATTTTTCACTCTCGAGAGGTTTGTGTTCTTTACCCGTATGACCCAGACAGCCCACGTTTACCAGTACACGCATTTTGTGTAAAGGTTGGAAGAAGTCCAAGCCGAAGCTTTTGGAGAAGTAGTAGAACAAACCGCCCACGTGCCGTACCAACCTACACTATTCTACATCTCAGGCCACGATGGATTTGAACTACCACAACCTACTAAGCTCAGTCATAGTCCATATCAATAGACATACGGTAACACACGTAAGCATTTAAACAAGTCACCAATCTATTTCTCTTATACCCTAGGCGGCAAACCCCACCATGACGAACACTCGATGACCCAATCAATGCCAATCCGCCTAGGCAATTCATTAATTAAAGTTGTTTTCAATTATAACAAAATATAGCTACAACTCAATAAATTTAATGATGAACTCCCACCCCGTTTACTGAGCTAGCTAAGCAATTCTACAACGGTGGCGACAAAGGAGTGACACAAGGGATCAACACAATACATAGGAGCAAAGCAAAGCGTAAAACAATTTTCCTACACATGCAACTAAATAAAACAATCTACAATGCATAGGAAAACAATAGGACTTTTATAAACACTACTTGCCTTGGTTGTTGAAGTTGTTCACTCACTCGTTGCAATGACGTTGCACTCCTTGCAGTCTACACGTAGTAATCATATTGCATTCAATAACAAAACAAGCATAACATATGCAAACAACATGATGCATGATTATTTGATAAAACCAAAAAGGCATCAGTATAGTCTACTGATTATTAAAATAGATATGATGCATGGAAAAATATTTAAATGCAAGGGTTATTATTAGATCGTAATTTATAGAGTGCTAAGAGTTAAATTCGAATTATGTAGATTGGTTTTGGAATTAACTTAAACAATTTCATGATTGTGTTCCCTGCATAGCTAACGAAATATAGAAGTTGATGCAAAATGAATCAACTAAAACGGATTTATAAAACTATAGTTATGTCAAAAACATCTATTGAAGCGTTTTAAAATTCACGAAATTAAATCTACAGTAAACTTCTAATTTTATTTCATAATACAATTCTACATGTTTTTCTGAATCCGTGGATATTTTATTTACGAAAAACGGACGTGTAGTTATTTTTCTATGAATTTTACAAGGTTAGTATGTCAGCAGATTCGAAAAACGAAAATCCGATTTTTAATCACTAAAGTCCGCCACGTGGCCCGACGTGACTCGCCCGTACCTGTTCACGCGGATCAGCTATCTGGACCATTAGATCTAATGCATGACGGACGGCTCAGATTGGATCTGGGAAGCTCACCGGAAAGAAAACAGAGTTGACCGGCAACGGAGGTGATGGCGTGCAGACGTCGACGGTGGCGGTCCTTCCAGCGGTCTCCCGAGTCGGCGAAGTAGACGACGGTGTTCCTCTCCTCCTGGCGATCACGTCAGTGTCCTGCTCGTCGTCTTCCGCTTCCCGGAACGTCGGCGAGGTATGGATGGAGCTCACGTACTCCGGTGAAACTCCGGCGAGAAATCGCCGGCGTTTGGGCGATCTACAGATGGGGAAAACAGGTCAGGACGACTGTTCACTACAAGGGGAATAGTTTGGGGCCAAAAGGAGGGGCAGAGGGTGAGGAAATCCTCAGATTCGAGCTCCTACCGAGCTCCAACTCGGCGGCGGCGGCAAGATCGGAATTCGGCGGATTTAAGCTAGATTGGTTAGGGTTTTTTGAGAGGAAAATAGTACGGGGTCGTGGACTATTTATAGAGAATTTTTCGTGACCGAGGGGTCAAGAAATTCGGCCGAATCTGAGAGATTTTTCTGAGCAGATACGGTCTTGGAACGAACTCGTGTTCATCCCGGATTCTAACCAGAGATAGAAGAAGGCTGCGGGCCCAGCAATGGGTCCCAGCTGTCAGCAGGTAAAACAAAATAGAGAAAAGAAGAAAACCAACGTGGGTTGAGTGCTAGGAATCCCTCGGGGGATTTGATCCCAGCCTCCTGCTTCCCGTGCTGACACGTGTTCTTTTTGATGCCGGGTAGCAAAAAAAAATCCCCTTTTTTCTTCAGTGTAGTAAAAAACGGTTCACCCACGAAATAAAAAAAAAAGACCGAACTTGCCGGACAGACCACAGAAGACTCGCCGGAGACCTCGCCGGAGTTGTGCTATTGTAGCAAAAATGTATATCGTGTGAGACATCGACAGGAAACTCGCTGGAGAACTCACTAGAGACCTCGCCGGAGACCCTAGTAGCAAACATATTTGCAATTGTAGCAAAACCGTAAAAATATTGTAGCAAAAAAATTATTCCTAGGTTGCAAATCCGCATAACGGAGACCTCGTCGGAGATATCAACGGAGACCTCGTCGGAGATATCAACGGAGACCTCACCGAAAATGTTGTAGCAAAATATTTATCCATCTTTAGCAACATTGCAGAACAATTGTAGCAAAAAAAAAGTCTACCATCTCCTACTCCTGCTGGTAGTAACGTCAAACAACATCGACAACATACTCGACCATAGAGGGTTGCAAAATTGGCCAGCATTTGTAGCATCGCTGCTCGTGGTTGTGTCTGACTTGGTGGCAATCATCCTACTGAAGATACCACATCAGCCATGGACCGCGAGTTCGTCCCCGACCACGCCTCCAAGCGGCCGCAGCGCTGGGGCGAGAGGACGGCCGGCGGAGGTGCTCCACGGGGAAGGCGGTGGGCAGCGATGGGTTAGAGGACGGTCGGCGGAGCTCCGTGGGGGACGGCCAGCAACAAAGGGCGCGGAGGCTGCAGAAGGAGGAGGCCGGGGGAGGCGGCGGGTGGGAGCAGAGGAGGCGAGCTCCGGGCGCTGACTGGCTGCAAGCGACGAGCGCGCTGCTCGGGGGCGCCGCGGAAGACGACGACATGCGTGGCTGGGCCGACCGACGAGCCGGGGCGGCGGTGTCCTGCGAACCGAGATGGCGGCGACCTTCGAGCCAGGCAGCAACAAATGGATTCCGGCGTGCTTGCAGGCGGGGGTTGGACCGGCATGCGTCGAGGTTGGGCTCGCATCGAGATCGAATTCGTGGAGGCGAGCGACGGCGTGGAGAAGATAAGGTAGCGCTGGAATTTTTGTGGGCGGTGGGTGGTGGACCAGGACGACGTATGTCCACTCGATTGGAAACATCCGAGGGCCACGCACCCGGAGGTTGCGAGCGAGCGCAGCCCCCGGGGGCATTGGATCATTTTCCATAGAGAAAGGAAGAAAAGCAACGTGGGTTTGCACGTGCTGGCCTGGCCGCTGCGTGGCTTGGTCGGCTGTTTGGCCTGCACGCTGTGCGCTCGTCCGACCCGACCGGCTGTTTCGTTTTTCTTTTTCCTACATCCTATTCTTCTTTCTTTTGTACAGCTTGATATAGCATTCCAAATTAAGTGAAATAAATTTGTAAAAATTTGTAAAATCTCGAATACTGGTTTAGTAGACTATGAGACTACTTCTCTGTCCAAGGTGAATATTTAAAAATAATGTTTTGTAGGCTATTGCCTAAAAGCTATTTGGAAGATTTGCATTCCATTTTTTTGGTTTATGATTATTAATGATTTTTGAAAATATGCATGAATGCATGATGCAATACCCAAATCTAAAAACTGGGATGTTACAACACTAACCCCCTTAAGATGAATCTCGTCCCCGAGATTCGGATTGGCTAGCAAATAGGTGTGGGTGGTCTTCTCGAAGATCATCTTCTCGTTCCCAAGTTGCTTCTTCCTCAGTGTGGTGATTCCACTGAACCTTGCAGAACTTGATCGTGCGATGTTTCTGTTTGTTTTCGTCTTGGTGGATGTATCTATTTCTGGTGGGCCTGAATTCTTGGGCTTTGTGTACGACCGTGCGGTCAAAGCGGCGCACGTTCCCCATCTTCTTTCTCATCGTGTACCACCATCCTCTCCCAGGCCGGTGCCCTCCCTCCCTCCATGACCACAGCGGCGCCTACCGATGCATCCATCGATGTGACTGCTCTTTTTCTCTCGATGCGGTTGGCACGGTGGATCTCGGCGCAAGTTTCTCCTTTTTGAGGCAGATGGTGGCACAAAAGATTTCAGCGTGCCCTTGCTCCTCACTCCTGAGATGTTGCCGGAGCCTACGCGGCCGTCCTTGTGGTAAGATCACTTGGCCATGTTTCTCTTTCTGTCTTTTCTCTGTAGACATGCCCATGGGCGGACCTATCCTCCCTGTTGCCCGGGCGGCTGCCCAGGCTTCCGGCCGACCGGCAAGCTGTATTTTCTACATATTTGCACGTATTTGGTACTGTTTAACACTATTTAACACGGTTTAACACTGTTTGCCCAGGCTTCAAAATAGTCTTGGGTCCGCTTATGGACATGCCTACATCAAGCGTCTAGTGGCAACGGGTCGAACCACGGGCGGCTGACGGTGGAGGCAGGCAGGGCCTAGCTGCAGCAGTGGAGAAACCCTAGGCGGCTTGGATCTAGAGCAATCGACCGGTGACAGCGGGATTAAGGGTCGGATGATGGGAATAAGTAAGCAGAGTCTACAGACCACCGAACGCCGCGCCGTCGTCGCATGCTACCTCCTTTGTCGCTCCTGGCATGGCCGGTTTATATTCAGGCTTCTACGGCTGGGTGGCATCTCCGGCTGGAGCAATGGAAAACGGTGGACTTATAAGTTGGGTAGTCTAATCCTCGCCTGATCTTCCTTTTGTTCTAGAAAGTGTGGAGCTCTCTATTTTGTTCCTTGGTGGTGCCGTCAGAATTTTTTTCTTCTCTGTCGTTCTGGCACGTTTATGCTTCTGCATGATTACTGTGGGCTGCCACTGCCATGGCCGCCTACGGCAGGGTCAGCGTCTGTTTATTTGATGTTGATCGTATTTGATGTCCCGGCAATTGGCAGCGTCTTTTTATTTGATGATGATCGTTCTGGTACAGGCGCATATGATGTCCCGGCAATTGACCTGCTATGGTTCGGTGTTTCTTCGGTCTGTTGTCGTCATGAAGGCAGATCAATTTTGAGATATTGGCAAGAAAGATGTACATCATCAACAGATTATAAATATAACTGATGCTTGATATTTGGGAACGGGACGTTTTTGGCTGGTCAGCAAGAGGTATGTTATAATTTCAAATTACATAGACAGTGTATTTGTGGTTGCATAAAAGTAATTTCGGTGTCCTAGCTGAAACCAGAAGTTGCCCTTAGCAATAATGAGCTGGAATTTGTTCAGGCTAATCATATGGATTCTGTTGAAACCAAGGTTATATGGGAGCCTGAGGGGGAGTACATGCATATTTCATGGTTTTATTTTCAGTTATCTATTTCTCAGTATGTGTATCTTTGACCTCTGTTGTTCTGATTGTGTTGGAAGAATGAGATTAATGAGCAACTACAAGGGAAAGTTAATCTGGAGGTAGGGATTAAATGATCAACCCATTTACCCATGAAGGATGTTGCTTAACCCCTGCAATGACATTTAGGAGATGACAGGCGCAAGGATCGCTGGAGTTGAGGTTCATGAAATTGATGATAATGCCATCAATACCAACTGCAACCATCTCGCAGAAAATCAATGTAAAGCCCCCCTCTTATTTGTCAACTTGTTTTCTAGGATTTCGATATTACATTAAAACATTTTTTAGCTATTGCAGTTAAGGTTCTTAATTATCCTTTTGTCAACCAATATACTACATGTTATCTGAATATTTCGAGTCAGCTTATATGAAATGATTCAGATTGTTTCACAAAGTTTGAGAAAACGTATGTCTTTGTTTGTGAATGTGCATACATACTTTATTTTTCTATAAATTTTAAACCCCAAGAATTGTGCCGAAATTACTGGTTGACTGATGGATATTTTCTGCATCTCCTTAATCCATTTTTTTAAGGTGACCTTCCTTTAATAAAAACTTGTTTTCAACATATTTTCCATTAATATTGAGCACCCAGAGCCATCACAAAAGAGAAGTAACCAGAGGTATGAATCCTAAATCCAATTAATATAAACTCTTTTCAGCATATTTGCAGGTTAATATTGAGCACCCAAATACAATTGTAGCTCAGAAGTACATCAGACAGTTAAGCCAAATATTTTTATAAGGATGCAAATAAACAGAAGTTGGAAAAACATAGAGCAGAAAAGGAATGCCAAATGCCACTCAAATTCCAGTGATCGACAGCATCATGGAGAGAAGATGTAAGTCTGCCTGCTTAATGTTCGATCTTTCCAATTTCATCTGACTAGAAAATAACAATTGTGCTTGGCCAAAATATTCGCAATACAGAAGTAGAAAATCTTCAAGACTGAATCAAGGATCTTGTGAGAGTTCGCAAATGGCACTTCTGAGACTTTGCACGATGATACTCCTGCTCCTTTGGCCCACTCCAGGTCAAATGCCTTTATCAGGAGGAGGGAAAGTGTCAAGCAGAACGACTACTGTCCAGCCACTAAATCTCTGGAAGAGCAGGCGACAGAGATGAGATCTTCACTTGGAAGGCCATCGAATGTTCTTGCACTTTCTTGGGTGAGAACCTAGATTTATCATGTGATTTTTTCTCCGAAAGAGCAGGCGACTGAGACGAGTGCTGTCACTCCGGAAGAGTAGTAACCACAACTCATGTTTCTTCATTGGTAATTTGGTATGTGCATTATGTATTTACGATTTATGCTATTTCACGTTTTTGCAAATAAGAGCTGAAGTGTTTCTTTTTCTGAAAGTTGGGTATGCAACGCTCTTATATTCCTGTCTAACACACTCAGGTTTCTCTATACTTTGTTATTTACTCAATCTTTGAATGTGCCCAAGTTTCCATGTGTGATAACTCCTCTTATATTCATTTGTCTGCAAGCGTTGTATGCATTTCCAGTGGCTATGCATTAGATTTTTTTTGGGATGATATTTAATCACTATAACGGTTTGACTAAATTGTTCGATGTGACATTTTTATCTTTTCAAGTCTAGCTGAACACCGCCCATGTATTTTTTTTGTTTGTGTAGTTTCTAGGAATCTGTGTCAGAAATCGTTGATTCATATCTTGAAATTGAGCTAAAGATAAGTTGGTACATTTGCAATAGTTAATTATTTGCAGTCACATTGTGATGAACTGATAAACTAGAAGTGCGACCAACCTTACCAATTGTGCGCAATGGGCGCAATTTCCAATGTTTAAATTGGCTAATTGAGAAAAATGCCCTTTTTCTATGATCAACAATTGACTTTGATAATTTAAGAGAACTTGATGTGTAAGATTTTTAAAACTGTTCTTCACCATTGTTCTGTGTTTAAAATATGTTGGTATAACCCATAAGGAACCTGCTGAACAGTCTCTATCAGTTGTTGAATATTTCGTGATGTGCTTGCACTTTCTTGGGTGACAACCAGATTTATGTTCTGAAACTCCAACACCGTTATGGTTACTACTGAGGTAGAAACTTTCATGATTCCCGTTGTGATTGACGATGCTACTGGTGTGTATACTTATAAGTGGTGCCATAATTGTCTGCCCTCTAATGAGCAATATATTTCATAGGTGTCTCAATATCGTCCGGACATCCTGTGGTCTCACGAATAATATGCTCATAGGCTATCTAAATATTACCTATAATGTCATCTAAATATCAGTCCATATGCATGTTGTGGTTTTGATCAGGTTAAAGTAACACTAGCTTTTTCTCAGGATTAAATCAGCATGATAGATTCCAGTAGTCGAAACATAGTCCAGTGATCCAATCCTTTCGATCTCGGACACAGTAGTAGAGAAACATCAAATTAATAACCGGCGAACTTACATGCCAAATATTATTAGCCTGCAAGATCTTTGGAAAAATTTACTGGTAGCTTGAAGAAACTATAAACAATTTATGACGTTTACTTACTCCTAAAAAAACATTTTCAGATAAATTCAATTGGTGTTGTTCGGACCTTGATATTTCATTGGCCATATGTACGTATTCTTTAACGCCAATTGCAAATGATCATTGATTCGTTACAAGTAAGAAATTTTACCGAGCTATAGCCTATAGGGAGATCTCAGTAGTCCAACGTCACACTATGCCAGCTTGCTAACTACGGTTTGGACTACTTTCTTTATACAAATCATGGGTATTAAAGATCTAACATTTCTTCGTTATTACAGTTTGCTGATGGTCCTGCATTACTGGACATTTCTGGGTTGGTGCCTTCTTCTAATTTTGGTGCTTATGTGCCATCTGGGAACCTATGCGTCGTGCCAACTGATCTTGAGGAAAAACACTTAGTTCCTCATGTCTGTGCTACTGCAGTTTGTTGCTGAGCGGTCATATAAATTTTGGAATGGATGCAACTTCAATTTAAAATTCTTTTTTATTCTGTGTTCATGACTGAAACTTCTGTTCAAGTTTTTAAAGATTTAATATAGTACAGTATATCGATAGGATATGTGCATATAGATATAGGTGATCTTTTTCAGATTTAAGCTTTTCAATATAAAGTCGTGAGTTGTTGTGGTGAGTCTAGAGTTGATTGCCACTGCTTGCGCTTGCTGCTCCAATGTTTTCTCCGTGTGCGCTCATGGTTTTGAGAGAGCTGATAGGTAGTCAAGACAATAGATAATAAAATTAATAGTTGCATGTTCCTTCATTAATCATTTTGTGGAAAGAGCACTAGCTCAGAGGAAACATTTCCATGGGAACTTGATTATTAGCTAACTGAAATGAAATGATCTGGGTGAACTGCGGGGATGAACAAGAAAAACAAATATGGTGGACACCAGTGCTAGGCATGGTGGTTTTCAACGCTTGGCAATGGCAAGCTGGAGCATGTCCAGTCTTCTACATGACAAAACAGCACACTTTGTTGTGGAGGCCACATGCATATGTTGGCCTTAGACGCTGACCAAATTCAAGAGCCTGGTATTTTTGTATACATTGTGGTGCTGTTTAGCAAGTAACCTATTTCTTTTATCATTTCTACATGCTTCTCAATTGTACTTGGGTCTATGGATCATGATATCAGTACATGGTTTCCACTGTATCACTTAACTATGATGGTGCTAAATCTCTATTTTTTAAATATGTAACCTGTGTCTTTCATCATTTTTACTCTATTCTTAACTGTACTCATGGGCATGTACATAAGATCAATTGGCCTGCGCTAATCTTTATCTTAGATTTAATATTCAATTCACACACATACTTCGGTGACTTTCTTCAAACCCTCATCAGAACAATTGTTCCTTTATACTATTTAAATATTTGTCATATGCCCAGATCAATTTTTTCTTTACTACTTTGATGTCCTTTCCCTGAAATTGTATATGTCAGAATTTTTCTTTACTGCATGCTTATTCAGTTCTTAGAATTCAACTACTTTTTCCATTTCACACACAATCTAAATGTTCATTGTATATATGTTGTTTATGTACATGACAAGTATGAGGCTATGAACTATTTAAAAAGGCTACGTGGTCGATTCCCCTTCTCAGTTTTAGAAATTGCCAATTAATACAATAATTCAATCTATTCCAGGGATATGACCATTCATTTGTCTACCGATGAAAAGATCATAGAGGCACCAGGAGCTGAGAAGGATTTTTTTTGCATCAATGGGTGTGTTCATCGATTCTCAATATGACACACCGGTCTTTCTAAGAAGAAGAATAGGTGCATCAAGTAAAGACCTCACCATCCTCCCCTCCAACCATGAAGATGATGGGGAGCACTGACAACTCACGACCCACCATATCGTGCTACTTCTCTGTTTAGCTTTTCTCTCTAGATAAGTGTTGTCCCATATACTAAATAGAATTTCCTATCTATGATATTTATGTAAGACAATTCCATGAACTACGATTTGCAAGTATATATTAATATTGTGGTCTAATTTCTGTTTCATAAGTGGATTTTCCATGTTAAGTGTCAACACAACCACCAAATTGCTGCCTCACAGACGGCGTGCTTATGTACAGTACAATGCTCAATATACACTACCAGTTATTATTGCCAGATTTAATTTTTTGTATCTTTCTTATGCCTGCTTTTTTGCGAGAAAGATCCAAATCTATTTCATGAGTTCACAAGAAGTACAAAGCACCTAAACATGATATAAATTACATTGAGATTCTTGGACCACCTAACAACCACTGTTTGACGTGTCGTTGTCGCCGCTCCCTTACCGGAGCCAGCCTTTCGATGGTGATGACAGTCAGGAAGTCTTCGTGCACGTGCCCCAAAGGACCAACGCCTAGGGCAGAAGTCGCCGCCATTGAACCCTTGAATTGATCTGAAGCTTCTAACACCAAACCTCTAACACACATAGACTGGACAAGATCCACCACTCCATGAAAGCGACGATCAGACAAATCCACGCCCTTCTCAACACCGCCGTCAAGATCGCCGCCGATGAGGAGGCGGGAAAACCTTATTCTTATCTCGCATAACGCCCCTATAGCCACCATAGCGACAATACATGTTAACCAAACTCTAACTTTAGGGACCTTCTATGGCGCCGAGCGCAGATCCGAGGTCCCCACCCCCTCGCACCAGAGAAGGCGGGGACCCGTCGGTTCTCAGTCGTAGATGGCAAGGACGAGGCAGATGGGTGGCACCGGTTGCTAGATTTTTCACCCTAGCCGGCTCTCTCTTCTTTCACGGGAGGACAAGTCGTGTACCTGTCGGCTTATTTGGGTCAAATTTATATGCACATAATTTTAATGTATGTTGTATCAAATTTCGTTATCAACCACCTTGAAACCCATTGTTTAATTAAACAACAAAATATACATTACTTCTATCAATTTATGTGTGGTCTTAAAATTATTAACAATCGTATTGCACGATCAGGTGCGGCGTGTCGTCGCGCCCATTTCTGCTAGTCACTCTAAAAGTGCAACACACCCTAAATCAATCATTCCAACTCACTAATCCTAAATAATTGGGGTTAGCTCACGCTTAGAGCGAGTGCATCTCATGCTTATGCATTATATCATATTTTTCTAATCTTTTAAACATTGTCCTTACCGAGGACGATGATGTTATTTCAGAATTTGGAGTTATCATGTATCGAAGCTTTTGTCTGCATAATCTTGCAGTCAAGAAAGGTAAGTTCATCACTTGCTCATGTCATTTGAGTATTTCTATCAAATTACTTGCAAAGTATTATACTTATCACTCTTGCATCAAAAGCAAAGTATTATTTTCATAATTATGAATATGACTATGTGGTGGGAAATGGAACCATGGTATGAGTTCGGTGGAGGTTCCATTGTAATGGGTTTATATTCACATAGGATTAACAACAAATGTCGTTCAGTGGGACGGAGTAGTCAGCTGTTCTTTTCCCTCTTACATACCAATGGGTACAACTGCAGGTGGCCAGCATGTACATGCTTAGGCAGGGAGGAAGCCCCGGGGGACAAAGCCCATTGCTTCTACTGCGGGATGTAATAGGCTAGCCCAGAGATCGTATGAGTCAGTCGAGGTCAGTGGATTACAAAAGGGTGAGTATGTGGGGTCGCGGGAAGTGTGGACGAGCCTGCAACTCGGTTGTGCAACAAGGATAAGATCTCTTATGGATAAAGCAACACACCTCTGCAGAGTGTACCAAATTGTGGCTTGTCACTCCATATTCCGGGTTTCAACAGACGCAGCCGGAAAAGAACTCCATGAAGTTCTAGACACCTTGTGAAGGCTAATGGACATAGCTTTTCAGTGGTGCCCAGTCTTTGGGTTCTGAGTGACCCATAACTCGAAAAATAAGAGATTCGGAAGCCCAAGATGTTATTAAAGGAAAGCTAGAGTTGTAATAGAAGTCGTCTTTGTAATCTTACGGGATGAGTTAGAAACCATCCCGGACTCTGTAAACTTGTATATCACGAATCCCTCGGCTCCGCCTCCTATATAAGGGGGAGTCGAGGGACGCAAAAAGGATCGAATCATTGTTTTCCCAAACCCTAGTTTTTATATCGTCGAGTACTTTTCGGCTGAAACCTTCGAGATCTACTTGCCCTCTACATCTAACAAAACCATAGTCTACAATCTGTAGGCATTGACAAGTTAATCCCTTGTCAATTGGCGCCGTCTGTGGGATCTAGAGGTTGCAAGGAGCTGATCTCGATGGCACGTCCAGAATCGTCGACTTCGTCGGTGGCAAGCAATGCGATGGATCGAGGTAAACAGGAAAAAACTGATCTAATCGATTTTATTCCTCCCCCGCCCTCCCGTTTGGATGCATGTGCGTATCTGGAGGAGCCCATCGTCATGACGTTCGAATTCCGATTCAGCGTCAATAAGGAAGGATCTTATCGTCTCGAAGTTCCGTCTCGTCGGAATTTTCAGCGATCGATTCTGACTTTCGACAAGTGATGAAGAGTTTTCGTCGTCACGTTTCATCGACACAGAGCAAGCGAAAAGCTCGCCAAGATCTTCAGCACATCCTTCGAGTCGTTTGCGGACTCCTTTATAAGCGAGCGACTCCCGACGGCGTCGTGACTTCATCGACAAATCTGTTGCCATTGGAAAGGTCTTAACCAATCTTTATGATGGCGTCACCAATCCTGGAAAAATACCAACACCCAACATATCATCAAGTATACGCAATAGAAGAGGCAACCCGAGTCAGAACCAGAAACGTCGGAGGCTTTCGATGATTTGGAAACCCATACGTCGATCCCGGCTGATCTCGGAAGAGGCCTAGGCACTAAATACGTCGGGTCCTCACCTTGCAAGAGTTCATCCCGCAAGCAGCGTGGGATAGAGCAGCAAGAGCCATGAACGAGTAGAGAACCAATGACTACAACCGCTACTGTCGAAGGAACTACAAGCCTATCAATATAAACTTGCTCGGGTGAGTGAGGTGGAAGAAGCAGACGGCTTCCTTGAGCAGAGAAGGGTAGCTTGCGTCAAGTAGGCGAAGAGCAGAATTAAGCCGACAATCAGGAACGACGGGAGATAGTCATAGAGAGGCTCGAAGGAGAGCAAGATCTCGACTGCAAAATATACCCGAAACAGAGAGAGAGCATCTAGTTCAAAACCTCGACATGTCCTTCATGACGATCGACACCAGGGGAAATATTATCCCCAAAACACCAGAAGCAGGGTACATGGCCACGCAAGCTTATATCCTTGCGTCCAGACCACCCCCAGGAGACCCGAGAGAAGCACTGTTTAACATGGCAATGGCAGGAGTCGGAGTCATGGGAACAACATTCACAGCTACACCTCCCGAAGGAACTGCAAGGCAAAATAGTCCACGACCTGCTGCTGCAGTGCAAGATCCACCAAGAACAAGTGGGGCAAGATATACGGCGGCTCAAGCAAGGGTAGACAGAGCACGGCAAGAAAGAAGAGAACATCGGCATTCACCAGAAGTTGCTGATGAAGATTTGTGCGGGCTTCCATGCTTTACGAGACGAGTCCGAAAAACTCGAGTACCATCAGGATTCAAGTTACCGGAAAATTTCAAGAAATTTGACGGTCTACAAGATCCAGAAGACTGGCTTGTGGATTATCTCGAGATGGTAAAGTTGATAGGAGGAACCAGGGCAACAGCCATGCAAAGCATCCAAGTACATCTAAGTGGAGCAGCACGCTCCTGGATAAAGAAACTTCCCCCAGGTTCCATCGACAACTGGGATAGTTTCGAGAGCGTCTTCGTGAGAAATTTTCGGTCCACCTGCAAGAAACCAGCATCATTGGAAGAGTTGAGGGCGTGCAGGCAAAAACACGACGAATCTATGAGAAAATATATACAGAGGTGGAACATCATCAAAAACTCGGCAGAAGATATATCTGACGAGAGAGCAATAGATGCGTTTGTGGCAGGAATTCGACGAGCAGATTTTGTCGAGGACCTAGGAAGAACCAATCCAAAAACAATATCAGCATTGATGGAAATAGCAAACAAGTGGGCAGATGGAGGGATGCCATACATAATAAGCGGCACGGGTCGCCGGAGGACGCGGTGAAATTTTCAAAATAGAAGCGATTTTCTCGTCGGTTACATAGCAATGATGCTCACGGCCATATATCGGCTGGCTGGTTTCCGAGGAAACCCTGGAGGAAGCAATCAAGATAATTACCAAAGAAGTAACGACCAACAAGGCGACAATAGAAGTGACTACCGCGGTAGTAGGCAAAATAGTGGACCAAGGTTTCAGAGACCGTTTGTGTCTCCCGAAGAGATGATGAACGGGCTGTGTCAAATGCATTTCTATCACGAACGACAACGGAAGAGAGCAGTCGGGACATCTCGAGAGAAGATTGCCGCAATTTTCAAGCAATGTTGCGAGCAGCAGGAATTGCAAATAGCCAAGCAATGAATAGAAATCCCCAGGGACCAGGAGCGAGATTCACCTCCTACCTCCTCCCGCAATTACGGATGAAAATCGGCACCAGCTCGCTAAGAATAGCGGCGGCACCACAACCACCTCCATATGTTGACCCCAATTCCAATGGTGCGATCAACTTGATGATTCAAAAGCTAGGCCGTCCAACAGGGCGCAAAAGGTAATTTCACGGCAAGTGTTTATGGCGAGAGAAGATGCCTCCACCAACGATCGAGTACTTAAATTGGTCGGGACAAGACATTGGCTTCACAATTGCGGATCACCTGCAAAGTTTCTCGACCAGGACAATCGGCACTCATTTTACCCGCAATAATTGCTGGCTTTGACGTGTCGCGAGTTTTATAGATGGCGGCAGCAGTTAAACCTTATGTACGCAGATACATTGAGGAAAATGAACATATCCGCAGCAAGCACAAAAACCAGCGTACACGTTTTCCTTGGGATCACACCGGAAGAGAGAAGCCAAGTTATCCAGGTTCAGGTAAGATCAATCTCGACGTTCAGTTTGGAACCCGAGAAAACTACAGGATAGAGAATCCGGAGTTTGAAGTTGTGGATTTCCCGTCGCAATATCACGCTTTGTTGGGTCGACCAGAATACGCCAGGTTTATGGCGGTACCTCATTATACGTACCTATTGTGGAGGTTGCCTGGACCCAAGGGACCTATCACAATTAAGGGAAGTTTCGCATTGGCCGATAAGTGCGACAAAGATTTTCATCGGCTATCGAGAAACTTTCGGGATGCAAGCGGAATATATGGCGCCAAGGCTCACCGATTATGATGTGTTACCAGATTCAGGAAGGTCTCCTAGAGAGCCAACTTTCAACACTGCTAAGGATTCAAAAGAGGTGCAGATCCACCCGACAGACCCCAAGAAAACGACATCCATTGCAGCAAACATGGATATCGCATAGGAAAGCGCGCTCGTCGAGTTCCTCCGTGAGCACTGGAAAATCTTCGCATGGTGTCCAGCTGACATGCCAGGAGTACCCAGGGAACTTGCCGAGCACCACCTTAACTTGGATCCTCTCGCGAGACCAATCAAACAACCTTTGCGGCGTTTTTCGGAACCAAACCACAAAGCTATGTTATCAGAAATAGACCGACTCAAGGATGCTGGTTTTATCAAAGAGATATCTACGGAAGCCACGTGGGTAGCTAACCCAGTGATGGTGCCAAAGAAACACACGACAGTCCTTCGCATGTGCGTCGACTTTACGTGTCTCGATAAACATCTATCCCAAGGATCACTTTCCCCTCCCAGGGATCGATCAAATCATCGATTCCACGGCAGGATGTGATGTCTTTCCTTTTTGGACGCATACTCTGGTTATAATCAGATCAGATTAAAAGAAGATAATGATGAAGCCAAGACAACGTTCATAACACCTTACGGCGTGTTTGCTACAAAACAATGCCTTTGGTTTGAAAAACGCGGGAGCAACATATCGACGGATGATGAGAAGTGCCTTGCAACACGGATTGGGAAAAATGTACAAGTCTACATTGATGATGTTGTGATAACATCAAAAAAGGGGTCTACGCTGATCGAAGATTTCGTGAAACCTTCGACAACCTCGACAAGTTTTGCCTTAAGTTGAACCCCGACAAAGTGCTCCTTTGGCGTTCATGAGCAGGAGAACTTCTTGGATTCTTAGTATCAGCAAGAGGGATTGAATCCCGAAAAAATACGGGCCATCGTAACTATGAAGCCAACAAAGTTGAAAGAAATACAACGGCTGACGGGGCGAGTTGCAGCTTTAAGCAGATTCGTCGCGAGGTTGGGAGAAAGGCGCTCCCGTTCTATGCATTGATCAAACAGGGAGAAATTTCAATGGAACGAGGGAGCAGACAGAGCCCTTCGGAGACCTCGAGCGCACAATTTCGACACCACCAATCTTGGTGGCGCCTAAAGACAAAGAACCTCCTTCCTATACATTGCAGCCACAACTCAAGTGGTTAGCACGGTGTTGGTGGAACGCGAAGAAGAAGGAAGCTCCATGGAGTACAAAGGCCAGTATATTTCATCAGTGAAATATTATCGCCTTCAAAACAGCGGTACCCGCAATACCAGAAGCTGGCGTACGGAGTATTTACGACAGCAAGAAAATTGCGACACTATTTTTCGGTGCACCCGATAATAGTGGTCAATGAAGCTCCTCTGTCAAATATATTGAACAACCCAGAAGCTAAGGGTCGTGTCTCCCTTTGGGGAATAAAACTTTCTCCTCGGGACATCACGTATGAGAAAGAAAGGCAATAAAAATCGCAGATCCTACCGGATTTCATCGCGAGTGGATGGAGCTACAAAATACGGGGCCTCAGTTATCGAGAACCTGGACTATGAACTTTGATGGGTCAAAAAGATAAGGAGCTGGAGCGGGCGTGATATTGAGTATCACACAGGCGACAAAGCTAGTATGTCACACGGATGACGTTCCCAAACAAATGCTGATGAAACGAGAATATAGCTCTCATACATGGGATGAAGATGGCAAAAGCATGCGGGCAACCCGACCGAAAATTTTCGGCGACTCACGGTTGGTGGCACGGCAAGTTATGAACCAATGTGATACGGTCAATGAGAGCATGATAGCATACAAGGAGATGTATAACGAGCTGGAAAAATTGTTTGATGGATGCGAGGTAAACCACATCAGCAGATTGAGCAATGATGAAGCCGATGTCCTTGCAAACATCGGGTCACAATGTCTCGCGATCCCTCCAGGCGTGTTTGGGGAAGAAATAAGCGAGAGATCAACAAAGCCAATGAAAACAAAGAAGAAGGAGAAGGATGAGAAACCTTCGGATGTCACCAAAAAATCATTGGAGGAAGAAGAAGAGGAACAGGAGCTAGTCATGATGGTGCAAATTCAATGGATGCAACCATACATATCGTACATCCTAAGGAAAACAATACCCGACGATCCAGTTGAAGCAAGGCAAATAATTAGGCGATCTAAAGCTTTTACTGTGGTAAAGGGGAGTTGTACAAGCGAAGTATCTCGGGTGTGCTACAGAGGTGTGTTACACCCGAAGAAGGACGGATCATCCTAAAAGATGTACACGAAGGAATATGCGGGCACCACGCAAGCAGCCGCGCTATCGCGGTCAAAGTCTTCAGAGCGGGATTTTATTGGTTAACAGCAATCGAGGAAATAGTACGAACTTGCGACGCGTGTCAAAGATTCGCCGCCAAACCTCATTCTCCGGCAGCAGAATTGATGCCAATCCCATTATCTTGGCCCTTTGCTCAATGGGGTCTCGATATGGTGGGAAAACTACAAAAGCTTCGCCAGGAGGATATGAGTATATGCTGGTTGCTGTTGTCGACAAATTTACCAAATGGATAGAAGCAAACCGATAAATTCACCAGATGGCGCGTCACGGCCATCAAGTTTGTGAAAAGTATAGATGTCTTTCGATTTGAGTCCCCTCACGGCATCGTCACGGACAACGAGGTAACTTTACTTCAAGGAGTTCAAAGCATATTATGCGGAGAAGTGGGCATTAAATTGAGTTTCGCCGTCGCACATCCACAGACCAATGGTCAAGTCGAAAGAATCAATGGCTTAGTGGTGGTATCAAGAAGCGCCTGTTGGGACCATTGGAAAAAGCTCGGCATACTTGGCAGGAGAGTTGCCAAGTGTGTTGTGGAGTATTCGAACAACACCAAACACGGCGACGCAGAGGAAACACCATTTTCCTGGTCCATGGAGCTGAAGCAGTATTGCCAATAGAGATAGAACATGATGCTCCAAGAGTTACAGAATACGATGAAGAAACTTCGAGAAAGGCTTTAGAAGATGATGTCGACGCACTTGATGAAGCTCGAGATGAAGTCTTGTCACGAGTTACCAAATATCAACGGGACCTGAAAAACTACCATAGTCGACGGTTGGACCAAGGTCCTTCCAAGTTGGTGATTTGGTTTTGCGACTCAACCAAAAAAATCACGAAAAACTCGAGTCACCATGGCTTGAACTGCCCACATCATCACAGTGTCGAAGGAGGAGCATAGGACTCAAGGACAGAAGGCCGGGGATTGCTGGGCCAAATCCTTGGGCGTGGCACAGCTCCAGGCGTTTTTGCGCTTAAGTGCCGAAATATAGTCTCCTACGCAAACATACAATGTATTGAAACGCCGCGAGTTTTGAGACGCACTCTTTTTCCTTTTAGGGGCACCGAGTGGGGCAGGGAAAGGTTTTTAATGAGGCTGGCGGTTCTGCAATATAATAAAGATAGTGGAATTATATATCTTTTGGACAGGCTTGGGGGTTTCCCCCTAGAAGACACAATATATATACACAGCGTCGACAAAATACAATACCAGAAGAAAACATATCCCCTTGGTATAAAGTACCTCGCCAAAATAAAAATATGCCGACAAATAGCGTTCAATATAAGGATCGGGGGCTCATACCCGCAAAAATAGTACGGTATAATTTATTTTGCTTTGGAACAACCTCGCATCATAAAACAAAAATACCGCCATCAAAACGCCCGGGGGCTTGGCGTTGAAAATAAATATAGTGACTTTACAATATAGATTACATACACAAGATACAATTCTCGGAACAACCTATCTTCAAGAATTACCCAAAATATTGTCTATAGTCAAGCGCTCGTTATTCATAGTACGAGTACTATGCTCAGCATAGAGGCCCTTCACGAAAAATTCGGCATCCATCCGAAGAAGCTCATCCATCATATCTTCGGCAACAGGAGTAACAACATCGTCATATTTGCTGAAGTTTTTTCTCCTCTTTGCCATCTTAGCCAAGCACTTTGGAACAATCTGCCCCACGTCTAACTTTGGGTAGCAGATTTTTACCATGATCAAAGCAAATCTTGCGCTAGCAGCCAATTGGGCTCGCACAAAGCCGTGGATTCGAGGAGCATCCCGAAATTTGTCCATTAAAGCAGGAAGAGTCTCTGGCATTTTGTTGCAAGGAAACATGGTGCTATAGACCAGAGACAGAGTCCTTGTGCAGAAGTCAAGATAATCACGAACCTGGAGTGCGCGATCTTGAAACCTGACAATTTGGCGAGTCCGTTCAGGTGTGCCCCAAAAATTTGAACCATGATCCTTGGCAAGCCGAAGAAGTACATTGGATCGAGTTTCGACACGTTCAACTTCAGTAGTGGCATCCAAGAAAGAACCTATCTTCTGACAAAAATCAGTAGGTAGCAAGGAGATACACAAATAAAAGTACGACAAAGATAATGAAGCACACCTGCCATATCCAAGCTAGCATCTGTTAGCAGCTGCAGCATAGAATTTTCGGGGCCGTAGGCGCAGCAGCAGAAGCAACGGCGGCATCCTTCTCAATTATAGCATCTTGAGCTTGTTTGAGCGCAACTTTTTCCCGCTCGGAGGATTTCCGAGATTGTTCCATAAGCAAAAGTGATTGCTTCTTCATAGACTGGAGCTGTTGTTGAAGTTCTTTCAAATCTTCTGCCGAAGTCTTATTCGTAGAATCTTCGACAAAATTAACAGCGACAGGAGTTTTCTTCAAAGGAGGCGAAGGAAAAATCTCGGAAGGACCAGGAGTTGAGGTATAGTTGTCAAAAATTAACTGGAAAAGAGAGAAATTTCGACATCAATCATTGAGCAAAGATAGATTTCCATTCATTCCCATAATATATACATGTCTATTACAAAAGAAGGACCTCTAGAGACCTACTGAAGCAGTCATCGCCAAGAACATTACGCCTTGATGCAAAAAGAAAGAGATAGCTAAAAAGAAGAAAAAAAGCAAAGGGGCATTCAACTAGACCTCCGGCATATGAGCTAGGAGTCGAAGATGGCTTGATCCCGAGATGGACAGAATTTTCTTCGTGTTGGGCTTGGCCGCCTTGATCAACGATCGCCATTTTGGCTGTTCTATCTGCTCCGTATCGCCTACTTTCGCCCAGTCGATAGTTTGCTGGCTATCAGCGACCAAGGCAACAGTGCTTTCAACAGCGACCTTCATATTTTCTTGGCGTATCTTCAGCCCAAGATCTTCTGGCGGATTAAAGCACTTGGCCAGAGCAAGAAAAGTTGCGGGCTCCTCTTTCTTTGGGAAGAAGTAGGGGAAGAGCCGCGACAGCCCTGCTTTAGCTTGATCAATGCCCTCGCGTGCTTCCGTCCCATGGAATTCAAGGAATGAAACGGCGTCAAGAAGAGGATCATTGTCGGGGTCTTCAAGTTCAAATTCTTGAGCCGTTTTATCTGTCAAGATAAAAAATTATTGAGCAAACAAATAAGTGAAGAAAAGAAAGTTCAAAGGATATGGTGGCTCGAGACTTGCGATAAGCGACGATTTTGCGACCTTATGCGCTTAAGGACCGCTTCTTCGCGAGCAGCAGATTGTGCAGCTATATGCTCGCTCGAGCGAAGTCTCGGCGTCATGAAGTCTCTACCCTAAGATCTTTGACACAGCTGACATCAGATTTAGCCTTGTCGGCCTACTTGCTCTGGCAGACATCTGACTCAGCCTTCTTACGAGCCTCTTCACTTTGCTCTAATTTTTGAGCAAGTATGTTGGCACGCTCGTTGACCTCCGCCAGTTTTTCTGTAAAGAAAGTTAAAGTTAAAAACATCGATAACAAAGAAGTGACAAAGCAGGAGCAAAACGAAGCAGCCAGGCATTACCTTCAGTTTTACTGGCGTAATCACGGTACCCAATAAATTGGGCACCGATACGAAAAAGTTCTTTCATCGTAGGCTGTTATAGAAGGAGAAAGAAAGAAAATTTCGGTATGAGAAAAATATGATGACACACGGAAGCGAACAGAGGAAAATATAGACAGTGACAAGCAAATTAAGAACTTACATCATCCAAGAGAGGGTTAGAGGAGCTACTCAATTGGAGAGTAGGCTCCGGGATTGTTTCAACCCTTGCCCTTTTTGGTGAAGGGACTCGGGGGCTTGAAGGAGGAGTAGAAGCGTCGACGTTTTGTTGAGGAGGCGAGGATTCTTCTCCTTCAACTGGCGGCTCCGAAACAACCAGAGTGTGTGACGTACTCGTTCGAGCAGCCACATCCAAAGCTGGTGTTTCTTCCTCATCATCACTGCGGAAAAACGATGGCAGTTTAAAAAAAACAAGGTAGATAAAAATCTTCGAGTATACAAATAAAAAAAAAGAGGGAAAGAGAGAGGACTTACGAACTGATGAGGGTCTCAAGGTATGGATCGTAAGCTGCCTTCTGACGTGAAGGAACAGCTTCTTCGGGTTTGGAGGTCCCAGAATCTTCGACATCACTCCTCTTCCTTTTGTTCTTTGGAGAAACAGCAGGAGGAGGAGATTGTGCTGATGCAGTGCCTTCAGAGGCAGCATCCTTTTCAACAGATCCCGCAGATTTTCGAGAATCTGCGGGCTCATTCACAAAAGAGGGGGCCTCTTGGTTGTCATCGGCGACAACGGCCCTCTCTTCG
The DNA here is from genome assembly GCA_030979885.1 of Lolium multiflorum. Lineage (NCBI taxonomy): Eukaryota > Viridiplantae > Streptophyta > Magnoliopsida > Poales > Poaceae > Lolium > Lolium multiflorum. The sequence goes on along the minus strand of CM061748.1, from coordinate 67,220,664 downwards.
ACATCTCCACCTTCAGGAAGGGGAGGAAGCGAGACAAGATTTGGATGATTCTATATAAAAAATGAGGGAAGATGTCAACAAAGGAGTTACAAAAAGATAGCAAAGCCAGTAATAAATCAATCGACAAAGTTTACCTTGGGAAGCGCATTGTCGGCGTTGTACGGTTTTACACGGCAAGAAGAAGGGACAGAATCTTTTTTGCTGAGAGGAGATTTTTCGGACAAGTTTTTCCAAGTCCTTAACCTCCAAATCGACAGCCGATCGTCCTCGTCGCCGGCCATACTTCCGGAGAGGATATTTGCAAGCCCAGAGTGGGCACTCTACTTTAAAGAAAATACAACTGTGATTTGGATATACGACAACTCTTTGCCGCGGTATTTTGCAACTCATGGATGCGAGTCATCAAGGCCTATGTCGAAGTTTTTTCTTCTTCGAGTAGCCTCGTCCAGGCAGCGACGAAGGATTTTCTCGGCACCATCAAACGGAGGGATGTTGTCTTCAGCACATCGGTTCTCCTCCTGAATGTATAACCACTTCTTACGCCACCCTTGAACGGAGTTACGTCGAAGTAATCGATTGTGGGGCGAACAGAAATAACAACGCCACCTATATTATCGGCGACGTTGGGAGAACCGATAGCCAACAAAAGAAAATATTCCATAGCGCCCAATTAGCGAGCCGCCAAGGAAGGCTTCTAGGGTAATGAAAATGGAAATATGGAGGATAGAGTTCGGCGTGAGGTGGTGAAGTTGAAGACCGTAAACAAAAAGCAGTCCACGGAGAAAATGAAGGGGGGCGGAAAGACCGCGGATGAGATGGTCGATGAACTTAGCCGATACCCCATTGGAGGGGGTGGGTAGCTCTCTCACTAGGGAAGCATAGCGCCTTAGGCTTCTTGCTAATCCCTAGTTTCTTCAAGAGATTGAGGTCCTGAGTAGAAATCTTGGACCTTTCCCACTCCGCCCTTCCCAGATCCGCAGCAGCCATTGACGATTCAGGAGTGCTGTGCCTGGTCAATCGACGCGGTGGCATCAACAATGGCGCGGAAGTACGGCTTGGAGGAGTTGAGCTCAGGAAACTGTGAAGCGCAGGAGGAGGTTTTGCAGAGGAGATGAGGAGAACGGCGTGAGCGGAAGTGCTCGAGGAAGAAGAAGGGGATCTTATATAGAGGTGCGGCGAAGCGTCGGACCGTTGGATGGAAAAGGGATGCAGCAGATGATAACCACGTAGACACAAGGGTAAAAAAGTATTTTTACACTAGAGAAGTTACGGAACGTGTGCCAGAAAAAGCGGAGGACGTGTGTCCCCCACTTACACGACGTGTCAAGACAATGGATAATTTGGGCCCGCAAGGCAGTGAGAGGATTAGCAGTAGGCATTCATCATTGAAATAATAACGTCACGCCCATCAGGAAAGAAAATTCGACTCCAACGGCAGCATAAAAAGGCGACATAAAAAATTGGAGAGCCTTTGATCAAATACAGGTTTTTGCGCTCGGGGGCTACTTTGAAAAAATGAAAAAAATCAAGAAAAGCAAAATAGTAATGGCATGAGCCTAATCAAATACAAATATTTGATCATAGCCTCGAAACTCTCCCATCGGAGTGCTATTTCACCCGAGAGATTTGAAAATATCGGGAGAGAAAGAAAATATAGCGGCATAAGGCGTGGAGCCTACAACCAAGCACAAGTCATTGGCTGTAGCCTCGGGGGCTACTCCCATCGGGAACGTTGGTCGCGTGCCCGATGAATAATTAGAAGAAAAAGAGAAGCAGTACAAAAGAATATATTTCGAGTTAAAATAACTCTACATATACTCCCATCGGGAAAGCAATATAAGTCATCCGTTGACTCAATAAATGTGTTATTCCAACAGCCGAATAAGCACTCGACAATATATTCTCAGAGCGCGAAAACGGATAAATCTCTGAATGCCGCAAAATTTGCGTAGGTAAGACCAGATCAGTTCTGTGTGGCGTGGCGCCGCCTCTACTTGTCAGTTAGCTACTTTCCGTATCATGAATCAGAAAAAAATAGAGACGCGTTAGGTCCCAAATAAATATGTTGAGACTAATGAGAATGACCAAGACCTTAAGCATTTTTGTCGGAAGTTTACACAGTATCCCCGAAATCATGTCCCGGGGGACGTGATTTTGAAATGAGACCACAACGGATTGCCACTAGAGCGGTTAACTAGTACGATGATCCGTCGAGATAGACCAACTACCATTATCACTGTACAATATAGAAATTTGTATGCAAAGATATGTGTGAAAATTCAGAGTTGTCGAATAAATATAAAGGTGGAGATTTTCCATGTCTTAGATTCAAGAAAAATCTCGGGGACATATTGACATAGGCATACCCAATGGGCCTGCCGAAGGTGGTACCCGGTTTATTGAAGGCCCATAACTCGAAGAATAAGAGATTCGGAAGCCCAAGATGTTGTTTAAAGGAAGCTAGAGTTGTAATAGGTACGTCTTTTGTAATCTTACGGGATGAGTTAGAAACAGCTCAGGACTCACATAAACATATCACAGATCCTGTTCACGCCTCTATATAGGGGGAGTGAAGGGACCTTGGCAAGACAGGTCATTGTTTTCCCAAACCCTAGTTTTTATATCGTCAGGTATTTTGGCTGGAAACGCCGAGATCTGCCTCTACATCTACAACAACCTAGTCTACAATGCGCGGGGCATTGACAAGTTAATCCTTGTGAAATTTGGCGGACATAGTTCTTGAATAAACCTTTTTTGAAGAAATGTTTTAAAAACTTGCATTGCCTGTCTCCAACACCCAATTTTTAGAAGTCCGGATCTGTTATACCATACATACTTAATCCAAGGAATATTGTTGCTGCAGACACCATAGGTTGAATATCACATAAGTCATCATTCATTACATACCATAGTCGTCTTACAAATAAGTCACATGATCAAATTTTACAAATAGTTGAATCAACCACATCACAAATACATAGCGGGAACGTAGATAGAAGGGGACTCTATAGTCCACAGGCCAACGCTTGCAGCGTCGGAGTCCCTAGTTGTGTAGACGTCCTGCTGTCCATCATCTTCACTCTCTTGCTCCTCTTCTTAATCCCAGCCATTTGAATAGCCAGGGACACAGCCGTGAGTACTTTAAAGTACTCGCAAACTAATACTAATGTAAGTACTATCAATTCTAGTAAAGGGGATGCTAAGCTCTAGTTTATTTGCATAAAGCCGATTTTAGTTCACAAGTATTTGAGAAAGACTTATTCATGTGCTAAACTAGCTCAAGTGGGAACATTAGTGTCATTCCCACAACTCAGTTGTGTTTCAAGTCAAAATCACCATTTCAAGTTCAAATCACAAATCACCCTTCACAAGTCACATTTTTGAAAAGTTCTGATGACGGAACAGTATGGACTTTCCAACCGTCCATAACCGTGGACGCGGCTATTCGAATAGTTCTACACTCTGCAGAGGTCGTACACTTGTGTGCCATTTACAGCAATCCGTCGGGGTTGCTTGGCCCTGATTTATCACACTCCATGTATATGCGGACTACCAACCATAACCTTTCACTTACATACCCTAGTATAGGCATCTCTTCCCATGACTTGGCCTCCCGTTGAAGACAAAGCCCAGCCGGCTGGGAGCTGAGAGCTTGGGCCGGACATTCACCTCATTATCACGTCATATCACATCATTCCTTATCTCTTTGGAGGCAGCCCTTGGCATAACCCCGATGATGCTTGTTTAGAGGGGGCCCCATACTAGATACATAACTTCTAGTTAAGCCCGTACCCATTATGGGTATTGTGGGGGTACTTGTAAAATTGGAATGGTATCGCATCGAACCCAACCATGGGATTTTGTAAAGTTCACCATATTATCCCACAAGTCACATTCACCTTTAAAATCTTTCAATAGAATGACTCATCATTTCAAGGTTTTCAAATTCATTTCAAACTCACAAGTTCCCATCTAGAGTAGTCAATTTTAATTTAGCACTAGCATCTAAGTATGAGGGGTGCTAAGTAATTTGCTTTGCTAACATTGATACTCTTGTACTAATCTAATACTAACCAAGTGAATCATGAATCAAAAGTACTTTGATAAAACAAAAGTAAGTAAAGCTTGTAAAGTAAAGCTGGGCAATAGGATCATGAACATAAAATAAATGGGTAATGCCTTGCTCCATGGTGAGCTTGCACTTTGCAAGATTATTATCTTGCCTTGGTTGAGGAGGTGGTCAAAGTGTTCTTCTTCTCCTTGGAAGTAGACCTCCTCATCCCCCTCTTGATACTCCTCGGTACTAGCGTCTAAAATACGAATACGAGGTACAATCACCAAGCAATTCATTGGCTATTCTAAACATCACATGTATTCACACAAACTATTCTATTCACACAATTAATACAATTTGATGCATTGGTGGTCTTGCTTGAGGAAAAATAATTTCCTCTCAGTTCATATGTAAATGATATTTTCCATATAGTTCTTGAGGAATAATTTCCTCTCATTGAATCTTCTTTAAGATTTAATTTCTCAAACCATCACATGAATTTATGTTGACCTAAGTCAACCATTCATCATCATCGTTTGAGAAAATGATTTAAATGAGGTGGAGATACCTCATACTATTTGACAATTCTACCAGTGATTTAAAGTATCCAAGTATTTCATATGAGAGCATTTGACCAGGGGTTCAAACTTCATGTGAAAGTACTTGGGGCAAGATTTAAATGGAGTGAAACATCTCATATGATTTACACAACCTAAACTAGCATCACACATTACTATTAAGTGGGTGGATGTGTTTTTCTTATTTAAGAAAAATAATTTCCTCTCATACTAACTTAGGTGTTATTTTTATTTATTTGGAGAAATAATTTACTCTCATTATCTTATTAAGATTTAATTTCTCTCATGAATAATATATGACCTAGGTTGACTAAGTCAACCTCTTCATACTCATCATTTAAGAAAATGATTTAAATGAGGTGAAGCACCTCATACAATTTAATCCAAATATGGTAAAGATTTAATATCATCAACAATTCATATGAGACCTAAATGACCAGAGTCTATACCTCATTTTGAATTGTTCATGACAAGATTTAAATGAGAGAAAAACTCCCATGTGATTTATTAATAGTTTTGGACAATATCTTTGACTAGAAATAGCCATATAGTCCTTTAATTAAGTTAGGCCATGATCAAGGTAACCATACCATATTTTTGCATAAACAATTAGTGTAAGTGAAATGTGGATTATAGCAATTTGATTCACTTCAAAATTCAAATTGGTTGATTTTTAAGATTTATTTGAATACGGAAAAGTATCTGACTTGGTATTTTTGTCACATTAATTCTACACAATATTTCAAGGTGGGACCAGCGGGGTTGGATAAATCTTTTTGCCAGCTTTCCATCAATATAAAGTTCATCAAAATTGGTTGAGTAGATTTGAAGCTATTTAATTTCTAAGACAGGACCAGTATTTGAATTTGAACTAAAATGAATTAAACCAATTCAAATCTTTGGGCTCTGGCGGGAAATTTAACAGGCCAGACAGAGCAGAGGGAGATGGGCCGGCCCAGCTAACGCTGCGGGGCCGCCTGACAGAGGGGCCCGCACGTCAGCGAGTCAGACTTACCGAAGCGGTACGGGTTAATAGGATCCGTTCGATTAGATGCAGATCAAACGGTGGAGGTTCGTCGTCTCCGTCGGGGGGGAGGAGGTTGCTGCCGCGGTGGAGTAGGGGGTCGACGGCGATCCTAGGCTCCGGCGAGGGACGGCGTTGACGCTAGGCGAGGTTGTCGTCGACGGCGAGTCGAATGGTACTGGTGGCGTCTCCGATGGTGCCCAAATTCGACGGCGGTGATCTCAGCACCTCTGCGGGCTCCGGCGAAAAAATTGCACAGCTCCGGCGGCTAATCGATGGAGAGGAGTGGACGAGGAGCTTGAGAGGATAGAGGGGAGTAAGTTTGTTGTGTGCTCGGTTGAGTCGAGGGAGCGCCCTATTTATAGAATCGAGAAGGGCCGTGGGAGCTGCGGTGAGGTCAACGGCGAAGTCGTCGTTCCAAAGCGGCGAAGGAGCGAGGAAGGGGCGCAGGAGGTAGGCGACGTCATGGCGGTACTTTGAGCCTTAATGACGCGGTACGGCGAGGTGTACGACGGTCGGGCAATGGCGCGTACTGGTGCGGCTGCGGCGGGATTTGGTCGCCGTCTCCGGCAGCGGCGGCCACGGGTCGCGGTCGAGAGCGTGTCTGGCGGCTTTGGGCATGTGCGGCGATGCTCCACGCGTCGAGAGGGAGTCCATGTCGTGAGCGAGGTGGTGGCGCGGCGCGTGTCCAGTAACGTCTGCGGCATGCACACTCGCGACGTCATCGGCACGCCGATGCCGTTCTGGGCGCGCGTCGTCCGGCGGCTGTCATCGTTCACCTCGACAGTGGCGTGGCTAGGGAGGCGGGTGTAGGGAGGTGAGGTGGAGGTACTGGACACGGTGGCCGTGGCCAGAGAAGAAGAAAGGAAGGGTTGGCTCGACGTGGTGTCCATGGCCGGCATGGCATGGCTATGCCATGTCTTGGCCTCCACCTAGGGTTGCTGTGCAATGGTTGGGTGTAGAGGGCACCAGGGAACCAGAGGGAGTGAAATGGGGCACTAGGGTTGGCTTAGAGCACTATTTAGAATAGTGTTGAATTGTTCCCTATTTGAAAATTTGCAATAATTGCCCAAATTCAAATGAGTTCACCAGGTTGCAAGATTTGGAAAAGTTGTATTTGGTTGAGTTGTAAATGACCAGAGAGAATGAGAGGTGGTGGTAGAATTGTCCAATTCAAAGAATTGCAAAATTTGCTAAGTGTGAGATTGTTCTATATAACAAAAGTTTCAACTTTACATGAGCATAGAATTTGATCCAAAGTGAGTTTGGCATGGTGGTCTTTACACAGAAGTTGTTCATCTTGATGTACTCTTGGATGACATGCAAGGAGTTGAGAAAGTTAGTTTGAAAAAATTGATTTGCAAGGGCTCAAAGTAGTGACTACAGAATATAATTGGCAGATTTGACCATCATCATATGTGAGCACAATTTGAGTTGGATTTTTGATTTGAATTGTGTTTCTTTGGTTCCAATAGTTGTAATAAGTGTTTAATAACATACCCCAAATAATGGTGAAGACCAAAATGGTCTAGGGTCAAGATTTATAAAAATGGCATAAAGCCTATGTGAGGGTTTTGGTGATTTTCTAACTTTTATTCTTTTATTTTTCTTTGCTTCACTTTGACAAGGGTGAGGTTTATTGGGTGTTAGATTGAGTTGGGTAAAAGGTTCAAACCATTTTAGGACAATGGGGATGCCTAGGGTAAGATTTGATATTTTGGCTAAGTGCCACATATACCTCTATGCATATGTTTGATTTTATTTTGTTTCTCACTTGAATTGGTTGGTAAGTACTTGATTGAGTGTGTTGAGGTATTTCAAAACATCTACCAAGGTCAACACTCAAAGTTGGAGCATTTGCAAAAAGTAGCCATAGGCTTGCATATGCCTTTTTCTTATTTAAGATCACCTCTTTTTATTTTGTTTTTCAAAGATTTGTGACAAGAGGGATGAGGTTTGGTTTAGTGGGGTTCACCATGGTTCACCACTATTTAGCAAAAATATTAAAGGTAGGGTTCAAGATTTACCTATTAGGGCTATATGCCTACATATGTCTTTTCTTTTAATTTTAGGTTTCTCAAAATAGATCCACTTGGTTTTGAGGAGGTCAGGGTTTAGGTTTTTTTCTTATTTGATTTCTTTATCTTTTATTTGGTATGTGATCTTCACTTGATCACTTTAGGGTTTTAGGGTTTATCACACAGACATAGTAACACTCATCATGGCAAAAACACAAGTATTAGGTATGAGTACTATGCATAGCACTCCATGTAAGAAATGTTTTTGTTGGTTCTGATTTTTGGAAAAAGGAAATTCATTTTCTCTTTGTTTTGAAATTTGGAGTGTTACATATGCCTTTCTGGTCTATGGCTGTAGCTAGTGCATTAAACACTTATTTCCTATAATGAACTTGTTGAGTACGCTCGTACTCATCCCTCTTTAAATCCCCTGCTTAGATATGGAGGCATCGAAGGAGGATCTACAGTGCAACTCGAAGACTGAGGAGTCAACAACCTACTTTAAGAGACAGGATCCTGCCAGAGAAGTCCAGCACCACATCCACCTTGGAGAAAACCTAGATTAGCAGTAGAAGGAAATCATTTCCCTAATCCTAGAACCTAAATAGATAGAGTTGATCTATAGTTTTGTAGTAAGCCAAGTACCTCTCTAGATAGAGTTCATGATAGATTAGACTACGAGTCGTTCTTTTGGAGTTTATTTGCAGTTTTACCTCATTGTAAGGTAGGAGGCTGTGTTGATCTTCTGTAAAGAGTCGGTGTTATAATTCTATAGACATAGCTTGGACCCGTATATATTTCTGTTGTACCATTCTGAGGGATGTAACAGTAGTGGAATGATGTTCCATTGGTGTTATGTCAACGACTTGCATACTACACGATGCAATGGTATGCTGGGTCACCACAACCAAGGAATGGCGCAATGCACCGACGACCTGCTCATACGCCGATAGCCAAAAGTCAGGGTTGTCGGCGTATGAGCCAACCAGGCCAGCCCGCCAAAAGGGTCGTCGGCGTAGGAAACGCTACGCTGACGGCTGCCATCGGCACATCGTGGGCCGTCAGCGTAGGCATGTGCATGCGGCCCACCAAAGCTAGGTCGTGACGGCGTTGTCACAGCGTCACAATTGCACCGACGGCTGCCATCGGCTTAGCCTCCTCCCCTTTTTTTATCTACGTCGACGGCCACCCTCGGCATAGTCTTGAACTTCTTTTTCCTCCACGCACCCACATGTGAATCGCCTTTTTAAGTTTCAAATGAATGGCAGAAAATTATAAAAAATAAAAAAATAAAATCCTTCGAGAAGTCCATGTGTTATGTCATCTAGTTGCAAGAGAATTTAACACAAATGAAATAACCTTTTTTGCACAATTGCGTCATGTATCGGTAAAATGGCTTTTCTAGTTGCATACAACGGCGAATTTTTTTATAATATATCAAAATACCGTGGGAAAAAAGTTACATCCGAATTCACCGGGATTTAGCTGGTTACCATTTTTTAGATTCTCAAAATTCATATGGAAATATGAAAGGAGGAAGAATTTATTTTTTGCGAGAAATTCAGGATTTTATATTTTTTCTACTTTTTAAAATTAAATTAATAATTGCATCCTTCATAGAGATAAAAATTACTTAATCATTGATGTTTATTTAAATAATTGTTTAAAATTTAAAATTATAAAGAGTTATGATATCACGGTCTAAGGGTTAATAGGATTGATATGATAGTATTATCAATAATATTTTGGAGAGTGAATAAATGGAGGTCGAGCTACATGTAGCTCTTTATTTTCAAAAATTCGGTAATTATATTTTTAAATTTCAAAAAATCCTGAAAAAAATCGTTGATGTAGCCAATGATGGAATCTATAAACATGCAAAATCTCAATGTGAAATTCTTAGTACTTTAGGCTACACAAAAATAAAAAATGCGTGGATCTGAGAAATAGTGAATAGTGCACATTTCAAAACTATAAAACTTGTTAGATTTTATCATTTTTGTGTAGTCTACAATACAAAGAATTTCACATTGAAGTTTTGCACGTTTGTAGATTTTATCATTGTCTACATCCAGAATTTTTTGTTCAGATTTTTTTGAAAATTAAAACTATAATTTCCAAATTTTAAAAATTAAGGGCTACATGTAGTTCGGCCTCCGTTTGCAGTTTTCGTAAACGTTTGTTTCTTTCATGAAAGCTCAACCGGAAGGAACGAAGATGTTAAGCGTGCTAGAGGTGGAGTAGTATAAGGATGAGTGACCAAATTGGGAAATTTGACCATGAGTGTAATTTGACCTAAGATTAAGCGTAGTTAGAGTTAAAATGATTCATGTGATAGACTAAAAAAGTTGAATTTTTTTTTTAAAAAATTTGAAGTTAACGGAAACCGTGGATTGCGCCGAGGGTCCAGACTCCGACGGCCACCCTCGGCATATACCGGCTACGCAGAGGTCGGGTCTACGCCGATAGCCCACGTGGCTCTGCTGAAGGGGACCTTCGCCGAGGAGCTATGCCGAGGGCTTTCCTCGGCGTAGCCTACGTCGACGGCCCAATGTGGTTACACCGAGGGTTTTCGGCCTTCGGTGTTTCGAGCCATTCCTGTAGTGTTAGGCGATGGTGGTGAAGTGGATCAAGCCCTGCATGCTTTCTTTGAGGTGGAGATGTAGACATGATAGTGAAGATGATTGAGGTGTCTTGGTGATGCCACGCGGTGTACTCTGGGTTGTAGACAATGCGAGGGGCCTTGGGATCCTCAGCGACCCTCGGGTTGTCGACCTTCGCCGGCGGACAGGGGAAGCTGCCATCCACAAAGCCAAGAAGAAGATGACTTCGGAAGACTGGGACTACCTCAGCACACCAATACCGATAGTTGTCGTTGTTGAGCCTGACGATGATGAGTGGAGCGAAGCTGAAGGGCCTAGCTGAGGTTGATGACGACGAGCTTGCGTCGAAGGAGAGCTTGGGATTGGTCAGGCTTGACATGGAGGTGGACGTGGCGTCGCTCATGGCCGGCAAGGTCGCCATCAAGGGAGCTGTGGTGGGTAGATGCGATGTGGGTTTTACCAGGCCGATTGTGGCCCTGATACCATAATAAGGAATGCATATTTGTAAGGGTAGAGAATGTGCTTCCAAGGTCACGTCAGTATTTATATGCATCGATGTATACAAAACTTACAGCTTACAACCGACATACAAGATCTCAAGTCATCTGCCTTAACCCCTGGCACAAGCGGGCCCCGGAAGACGTTCCTAGCTCGCATAGCCGTCGTCAACTCCTTCTTCATCTGTAAGTCCTTCAGGTCTGGCCAAGTAAATAGCCAGGGACAAGCCATGAGTACATTGGAATTGTACTTGCAAACCATCAAGAAAGGTGATAACAATGCTAACTAAAAGAGACAAAGAGAGGAAGAATAGTTTCTCTTGTGGATATAGCATGTGAAAAAGAAATAGTTTCTCTTGTGGATATAGCATGTGAAAGAGAAATAGTTTCTCTTGTGGATATAGCATCCCGACATCTCAAGTGATGGAGACTAAGAGGTTTCTATGATATCTCTATATCTTTATTGAAGAAGATACTTCAAAAGATAACCTATGACATCTCTATGTTAAAGAAGATACTTCAAAGAGTTCTTCAACATAAAACACTAGGATGGGAGTAGCCCTTTTTATTTCCTTTCCGACCATCTTCACATGGTCAACCACTTTCCCGTACCCTTCCGGTACTCCGAAAACAACTTTCTCTTTGTCTTTGTAAAGCCTTTCTAAAACAAAACTAGCCCAGGTTAAGGTAGGCCTTTGCAACCCGTCCATGACCGCGGACGCGGCTATTCGAATAGATTTGACTCTGCAGAGTTTGCACACTTTCCCCACAACTATCCGGATAACTATCGTGTGGGCATCATCCCCGCATAACAACGTATGCCACGACGGATACCCGAACATAACCTTTAAGCTTATCTCCGCGACACTGAGTCCTTCCCTACGGGCTTACCCCTTCCCGGCACCCCGGCGGCATACCTCCTTTTTTGAGCGTATCTCCGGCACCCATGACAGAACCAGAGTAATCGTCCGGCTACAAGTTAATGCAGTGTATTGCCTCCTTCAAGAGCGCAACCCGGCATCAGAGGTCGTCGTGACCCTCTAGAGAGTTGTGAAGGTGTCTCATGCCAGCTTCAACAAACTAGGGCTAAGCCCCGTTCCCACGTTGGGGTAGAGTGGTTGCGCAATAAAAGTTGGGTTGGCGTACACTTATACGCAGTGCTTCTTTAAAAACATTTTACCCACACTTCCTTTGTTTGTCCACAACCAACCATACCACTTTCCGAAACATCAGGACCTTTCTCTTGAACAACACTTGGGCAAGACAACATCTTCCCAAAGTTTTCAAAGTTTTTCCAAAACATAAAACATCGGGGTTTTCCCAACCTAAAGTTGTATGTAAGAGCTAAGATATATCGATGGCACGATGCTAGCCATCATACCACTAAGGAGATGATAATTGAGGTATCAAGGGGATCATACATGCTTAGGATAAGCATGCATGGGAACAACATAGGTAGGATTGTTCGACAAGGGTCATGATGTTGATCATCATACCACGAAGAAGATGATAAGATAGGTGGTCAAGGGGGCATACATGCTCAGGGTAAGCATGCATAAGATCAACAAGGGGTTCAACATACTTGAGAGTAAATATGCCTAACATCAACATGGGGTTCCACATACTCGAGAATAAGTATGCATGGCATCAATCAAAGTAGAAGATATAACAAGGGCATGATACTAATCATCATACCACTAAGGGGTGCAAAAAGGGTGTCGAGAGGTCGACACACACTCAAGGTAGGTGGGCATACCATCACACTTAGAGGGTACACCAAGATAATGGTGATGATCACCATTTCCCAAAAGGGGAATTGTAGGTGAGGTGTCAAGAGAATCAACATGCTCACGGTGAGCATGCTCCATCAACTTAAGTAGAAACAACACAAGATAAAGCGAGAGACAAGAATAACAACAAGTAACCACAATATGTGATTCAATATTCAGAGATCAAAAGATGGCTTGCCTTGGCTTATTGTCCCTGGACTTCTTCAACTCCATCAAATAAGAATACCAACAATATAAATAAAATCCTTGTCCGATCCACTTCTTCTTCTTCTCCGAAATGTTCGCATCTATCGCCGGAAAATATAAAAAGAACACAATCAACACATTGCAACAATCATAACAAGCATGCAACAATAAACAATCAAAATCTAACCACTCTTCTACGGCTAACATATTAAAGACTTATAGATACTACAAAGCATCTAAAAGAAAACCCATTTTATTTACCTAGTAAAGGTATGAGAGTATTACACTTAGCAATTGCCTTTCTCGGTTATCACCATGGTATAAACTAAGTATCCCCGGGTAGATAACATCATAAAGATGACAAGTGCATTAGTTTGGCATCATAAACATTCATATTATAGTTTTAAAACATTTTTGGACACGCGGGAAAACTCTTCCTATTTTATTTGGCTTGCATAACACTACACAAGAATCGGAAGCAAGCAAGATACCACACCATTTTAAAACTTAAGTGAAACAATAGAACTTAGTTAAGTTGCAAAGGTTTTGTTTTGCAATCATAAAACATTGGTTGACCAATTTTAATAACAAGAGGTGGTTTAAGTTTCCAAATAAACCAAAAAGTTTTGCTTCAACAATCCATGTCACACATACATATTACTAACAGTAACAAATATGCATGAACAGAGACTAACACTATTTTTCCTAGATGGCCAGTACTAATACAAGACTAACCCAATTGGATTCACTCAAAAATATTAAACCTACAATTTTAGGAATCTGTTTGAATCTGACTGTACAGAAAACAAGATCTGTAAGCCATAAATTGTATAAAAATCCTAAAAATATGAGACCACTGCCATTTGAAGGATATTTAAACATAGATGCATAGACAATTGGATTTGGGTTCAAATTCTTTCTGAAACTCTCACAAATGGATTAACAAGGTTACTGCATCTCTTTACCATTTTCTTTACAACTGGATTTTTATAACAGATAAATGTTTGAAACTTGTTGGAGATGATTAAGAAAACATACAGCAGTCCTACAAAGTTGGAATCACTCAATTAGGTTCAAAGATGGATTTTTGAGTGATTTAAAAGCTAACAGCCATGTCTGCAGAACACACAGAACAAGTTTAATTCACCAAAAATCGTACATAATTCATAAAAATATGAGGTCAGTTGCATCTGAAAGGTATTGAATAGGTGGTTCTTACCCAATTGGTTTCATTCCAAAATTTCTTTCCCAAGCTCCTGGTTTAATTCGACAAAGTCAGATCTGACCAGATATTGATCTGTGAACCATTTCAGTTTCAGGAGGTCAATCGAAGTGAAACCACCGCCAAAATGAAGGTAGTGGAGAGGGCTTTCACCCACAGTTTAGTTTGCTCAAAAAGGTTTGGTAAAACGGGAGAAATCTAACAAACATTGATTCTGCATGTTTGCCGAACTTTATTTACCATGCAAAATCCGTAACGAATTTGAGGATGATACCAACGCCAAGTTGTAGATCTTTTCAATACCTATCTGTGGAACTTTGAATCAATCGATTTGGATCTGCACACAAGATTTGGCGGATTTTACAATTTCGTACTAGAATCTGAAACAGCAAGATACAGAAATTACTGCAAGGTTTTGGACGAACTTTGCTCAAGAACTTCAGATCTGAGGATAGCTCAACCTTCTCCATGCTTGGACCAACATGCACCTGCATCAAGATCCAATCTAGTGAGAGGATAAAGGAGAAAGTGAGCTGGACTCATCAAAGATTAGGGGAGAAGAGAGTGAGAGGGATGCTCTCATGGTGAGGGGAAGCTTGAGGAAGGAGGGGAGCTCCATCTTGGTGGCTTTCCATGGCCATGGCCGGCCATGGAGCTAAGGAGGAGCAGCAGCTCGTGGGGAGGAAGGGGGAGGAAGGTATGAGGGAGTGGAGTGTGAAAGAAATGAGCCAAGGGGAGTGGAGGTGGCCGGCCAAGCTCTTATATAGAGGGAGGATGGTGGCTGCCTCCATTTTGATTGGCTAAGGTGGGTGGCTGCCCATTTATTTGTTGGGGTAGTTGGGAGGCAAGGCTTGCAAGAGAAGGAAATGAAGAGGAGGGGCTGGCCGAATTTCAAGTCATGGCCGGCTCCTTTCTTGTCATGAGCAAGAGAGAAATGTGAGAGAGATGCACAACATTCATGTGAATAGTTCAAGGCATGATGTTGAGAAGATAATGTCAATGAGTGACTTTGATAATGATAAAAATAGGAGTAGTACATATAGATAAAAAAGGAGTATGGAGGTGACATGTGCCATGAGAATAATCTCCACCACTTTGGTTGAGACCAACTTATGATGAAGATGGTTCCCAAGGTATAGTTGATGAATAAAAGTTTTTATTAGAATTCAAAATTGAAGGATTGGGGTTGGCCACATGCAACAATGCATGAGCATGCCAAGGTAGATGGGATGGTGATGGTGGTTTAGTCAATGATAGAGCAAGGTTAAGAGAGAAGGTGAGTGAAGTATCCATATATTCACAAGGATGAATATATTGACATAACTCATCAATTTATGAGATCAAGGTGATGATGGAAGAGAATATAAAGTATTTGAAACACCTTAATTGTCTAGGGACAATTGGGAATGAACTCAAGTGGAATGGAATTTGAAAGTGTTGACAGAACTAGTTGAAACATAGGAGTTCAAAATGTTCTACTTACTTTCTCAAGTGAAGTAGAGTTTTCTCAAATCTAAAGCAAACAAGAAATGGTATAGGTACCATAAACAAGCCTTTTGTTAAAAAGAAGGCAAGATAGAAAATAATTGTTTTAGAAATCAGTACTAGGTAGAAATGGGATGAGAAAACAAAACCCATTTCAGTTCCTTGTTTTCCTTGAAGAAATATCTTGAAAAGTTTTAGTAAAACTAGAAGTAGTTTTGTGATCAAAACTAGAGAAGGAAAATCAATAGGATTTTTGAGAGAGAAAACTAATTTAGGGAGAAGTGTTCTCAAGGGTAGATGGTGGCTACAAAATGTACCCACCATTCCCACTCTTGGTTTTGTGAAGATTAAACTTGAATAAAAGCAAGAGGTAAAATGGAAGGAAGTGATCTAGTGTTGAATCATTGAATAGGGTACAAGATCAAGTTGAATATATGAGTTGCAAGGATTGACTGAGACATGCAGGACGTGGAGGTCAAAGAGGATGTTGCATAGATGAGATCCATGCATTGAAGTCAACAATAACAGTGGTGGTTGTTTAGATATCAACTGCCAAAGTCTGAACATTTAAGTCTGTCAACAGAGATGGTCGACATGGCCTCAAAACCAACAAGGATGAGTGGGTATAAGAGAGGGATGTAGCTAGGGGAAGATGATCCCAAGTTTTGAATTTAGGATGATTGGGCTAGGTTGTACCACAAGGAGAAAAATCAAGAAGGCACACTCAGGTTGCCATCATGGGAAGAGTTTGATGTAGTAAAAAGGAAAACAACTTTTCATAGGACACACATGTGTTTTATTAGGTGAGTTGTTTGTTTTACCACTAGAGGTGTTGTTCTAGGAGGTGGCTCAAGACAAAACTCAACAAGAAATCAAGACAACACATCTACCAACAGATCAAGGCAATTCATCATAACAAACAGATCAAGGCAATTCATCTTAATTAGTCTATAGAAAAACTTTTTGTTCCCCCTAATTTTTGCAATAAGGACAAATAAACAAGTTTGCAAAAGTGGGGCGTTACAGTCGCCATGGAGGGAGCTGTGGTGGGTAGATGCGATCTGGATTTTACGAGACCGATTGCGGCTCTGATACCATAATAAAAAACGAGTATTTGTAAAGGTAGAGAATGTGCCTCCAAGGTCACATCCATGTATTTATATGCATCGGTGTATACAAAACTTACAGCTCAAGGCTTACAACCGACGTACAAGATCTCAGTTAGGTCCTAACTTTTCTAGTTTTCTTTACGAAACACAGATCACATATACGTACATATACCCACCCCTATAAACACGTACGTACACCCTACTATAAACACCTTCGAAAGACCTTCTCGTATTTTTTTTTTTTTTGAAAGTGGTTGTATATTAATTAAGACATAATATCTGGATTACAATCATTGCAAGCCGCTCTCGACACGCAGGTCGGGACCGCACTTAGCAAAACACCACTACTCAACTCTCTATGACTAAATTGACATAATTCATGTGCGACCTTGTTACAGGTTCTATTAATCTTTAAAAATTTCACTTGTCTATCTGGTGGCTTCTTCCTTCTAAACTCCTTTGCGATGATACTGATTTCGGATCTATCCCTGCTCCCTTCCCGGAAAGCCTCAATGGTCAAAGAGCTATCTGATTCGATAATCATGTCAGCTTCAGAGTTGTTTAGAGCAACTTGCAAGCCATTTAGACACGCAATTGCTTCAGCCACATAGGCCGATTGACAGTGGGGTATTAAGCCCCAAGCTGAGCAGATGATTTTTCCGAAATTGTCTCTGACTACTGCGCCCCAGGAGCCCGTTTTACCTTCTGACAGAAAGCTTGCATCAACATTGCACTTTATCCACCCTTCCTCAGGTTTCATCCAGGTGTTATTTTCATTATTTTCCTTCAAGCTTGGCCCCTGTCTATGAACATTTCCTTGTGAAATTGTACCTTTTCCTTTCCGATCAGCAACAATATGACCTGCAGCTATACCTTGAAACGTGGTGAGATAGTTTTGTAAAAACCGGATCGAATTATCCACTGAAGCCTGGCCATTATCAAAGATGATATTGTTTCTATGGTGCCAAGCCCTCCACCATAGGAACATCATTTTACTTCTTTGGTCATGAGTTAGGCTGTCCAGAAGAACCAAAACCCAGTCAGGACCAGTGTGAATTAACTTTGATTCTGGTGGAAGATTCCAGGGTTTTTCCAGGCCTTGTCTCAAGGCAATAGCTTTTGTACAAACCATTGTAGCATGGTATCCCGTCTCCTCCTCCATCCCACAGATAGTACACATAGGCAGGATATTTGGAAGTCTACGAGCTCTATTAACCTGTACAGCAATATTATTAGTAGCAAGCTTCCAAGTAAAGATTTTTACCTTTGGAGGCACATTTGTACTCCAAATGACTTTCCAAAGATTCCTATCACCATTTTGGCAGCTGCTTGAATTAGGCGGTGTTCCGTTTTTCAGGTCGAGCGCAAGGTTGTACGCGCTCCTGACAGTGAACATGCCATGATTTTCAAGTGTCCAGGAGATAAAGTCCTCCTCATCATAGGATGGCAGTCTAATACGTAAGACAACATCAGCATCATGAGGCATAAAGATATCACGGATAACATCTTCCTTCCAGGTGTGGTCCTGTTTGTTTATCAATTGAGAGACTCTTCTTAACCGTGAGTTGTTTACATTAGCAAATATTTTCATATTTCCCCTTGGTACCCAGTTGTCTCTCCAAATACGTACTTTGGCCCCATTACCAATTCTCCATATAGCCCCTTTCTTCAAGAGCTCTAGGCCATGCATTATTCCCTGCCATCCAGGGGATGGGTTCTGGATAAAAGCTGTGTCCATTAGTTCCCCATCCGGGTAGTATTTTGCTTTCAGCAATTTTGCACAAAGACTGTCAGGGAAGACAATCAACCTCCAGGCCTGTTTTGCCAGCAGAGCTTGATTAAAGAGATGGAGATCTTTAAAACCCATGCCACCTTGTCCTTTCCTTTTTGTTATTTTATCCCAGCTCATCCAGTGCATCCGTCTTCTCTCTTTTTCATCACCCCACCAGAAGTCTCTAGTTAATTTCATCAAATCTTCACAAAGCCCTTCAGAGAATTTAAAAACACTCATTGGGTAAGTGGGGATGGCCTGGATAACAGATTTTATCAGGACATCCTTCGCTCCACTAGACGCATATTTTTCAGCATAGTCAGAGAACTTCTTTTTTAATTTCTCTTTAACCGGCTGAAATTTACCATCTTTCATGCGCCCTTCTGGCACTGGCAAACCTAGGTACTTTTCCTCAAAACCTATAGTTTGGATGTCCAGAATGGAAGCCACTACTTGGCTCTGATCCTCAGAACACTTATTTCCAACAAGCAATGAACATTTACCAGGGCTTAGGAGTTGTCCTGTTGCCTTCTCATATTTGTTTAAGACTACTTTGACCTTGCTTGCTTGATCTGAGTTGGCTTCAAAAAACAATAGACTATCATCTGCGAACAGTAAATGAGAAATACCGGGGCTTCGTCTGCACACTTTCAGCTCTGTAATTCTTCCTTCATCAATTTCTTTCTGTAGAAGTCTTGATAAGCCATCCGCAACAAAAAGGAACATATATGGTGATAATGGGTCTCCCTGTCTTAATCCTCTAGAGGGGGTGAATTTATTTAACAGCTCCCCATTGAATCTAACTGAGTAAGAGACTGATTTGATGCAAGACATAATCCATCCAATCCATTGTTCAGCAAAACCAATCTTTACAAGTACACCTTCCAAATAAGACCAGTCCACTCTATCATAGGCTTTAGCTAAGTCTAGCTTATAAGCACAGAAGTTACCTTTTCTATCATTGCTTTTTTGAAGAGAGTGAATGCATTCAAAAGCAATCAATGCATTGTCAGTGATCATCCTCCCAGGAACGAAAGCGCTCTGGTTTGGTGCAATTATATCCTGGAGAATCGGTCTCAGCCTATTAACCAAACATTTGGAAACCACTTTATAAATAACATTGCATAGGCTTATTGGTCTAAAATCTCTTAGACAAACCGGGTTTTTCTTTTTTGGGATCATCACGATTACAGTATCATTAATACCCTCCGGCATTCTCTTTGTTCTAAAGAATTCTTTTATCGCCTCAGTGATATCCTCTTTGAACACTCCCCAATGTCTCTGAAAAAATCTTGCCGGAAAACCATCCCTGCCAGGCGCCTTTAGTGGGCCTATTTGGAATAAGGCAGTACCTATTTCTTCATACTAGTGTTCCCAATGGGAATTTCTCATTAATTTCTCTTCTCAGTTCTGGCCTTTCGTTCTAAAATGGCTTCAGGTTGCACACCAGGGTCCGCTGTATATAGGTCTTTGAAAAACTGATTTGTCATCTCTTTCATCTGTTCCTTATCAACAATAACCGAGCCATTATCTTGTTGTAACTTTTCTATTTTATTCTTCTTCGATCTCCAGGTTGCTTTTCTGTGAAAAAAATTAGTATTTCGATCACCTTCTTTTAGCCAGTTTATTCTTGATCTTTGCTTCCAGTACACTTCTTCTTGTTCCAGTAACTTGTCAAGCTCCTTCTCAATATTTCTTCTTGTCTCTTGTTCATTATCAAAGTTCCTTAGATTTAATTACTTCAGCTTCTTTCTAAGCTTCTCTATTCTATTGTTCACCGATCCAACTGTTCTTTTACTCCAGGTCTGAAGACAGTCCATCACGCCTGAAAGGTTAGAAGCCACTGCACCCAGATCATGTGGTTTTGCATGCTTCTCCCAAGCAATTTGTATTTCCTCCATGAGTGATGCCTCTGCCTCCCAAACCGCTTCATACCTTCTCGGGCGAGCTGAAATATTTCCTCCTCCTTCCTGGTACATATCAAGTAAAATAGGACAGTGATCTGAACGAGAAGAAGTAAGGTGAGTCACTTGGCTTTGAGGGTAAATGTTTGTCCAGCTAGGAGTGGCTACTGCCCTATCTAGCCTAACTTTCACATTATCTTTTCCTTTTTGTTTATTATCAAAAGTCCAAGGCGTTCCACAGAAGCCAAGGTCATGGAGATCACAGTGAGAAAGTACTTCTCTAAAATCTAACATTTGCTTTTCATTTCTTTTCTTTTTTGATAAATGTTCACACTGCCACATGGTTTCATTAAAATCTCCTAACATAAGCCAAGGCAAATTCATCATTGGTTTTATCTTTTTTAACATATCCCACATATGATGTCTCATATGGGTTTTAGGCTCGCCATACACAAACGTGCACCTCCATTTTATTCCTTTTTTCGAATCAAAAACGGTTACATCGATAATTCTATCATTTATTTTAAAAAGCTCAACTTCTAAATCTTCATGCCAGAAGAGGGCTAGACCTCCCCCCTTCCCTTCTTCATGGTAGGAAACCACATGTTTCAGTCCGAGCCTCCACCTGAGGTTTTCAACCACATCCTTTCTTTTCCTGGTTTCTGATAAGAAGACAAGCTGAGGCTGGTGAGTGTGCACGAGGCGTTCAAGCTCCTGAACCGTCCGGGAGTCGCCCACCCCCCGGGGGTTCCATGCCAGGGCTCTCATGGCTTCTGACAGGCACGATCATCCGCGCCTGTCAGTTGACCAGCGGCCCCATGGCTGGTTGCCTCCTGTTCTTCCTCCTTGTCTTCCTCCACATTCTGTTGCACCTCTTGGCTGCTATCATCTAGAGCTTTGTTGCGCTTGCCATCATTCCCCCTGAACCGGATCACAAAGCTCTGTCCTCCTTCCTCCATGCTAGAGTCTTCTGAATTTGGGCGCTTGCCTAAAATCTTGCTTTTCTTCTTCATAAAAGCAGTCGTAGTTTTGGCAGCATTTTCTTTCAATTCTTCATATAAGCTTCCATCTTCACGAAGGCAATCCAAAATGGAAGGAACTGCCATCGTCCTTGGTCCACCTACAACCCTCATCGCCTTCTGGTTCTGCCTGGTACCGCCATGATTCTTTTTCAACTTATTGTTCCTAGTCCAGCTCATTCTTTTCTTTGCCTCCTGGGTTGCCTTGGTCACTTGCTCATCTGTGATCCCTTTGCCTATTTCATCATTGACTTGCAGATTTGTAACAGCATCGGCAAGCGCCTCTTGGATCATTTCAGGAACTGCATGTGTCTCTTCTTCTACAGCTGCCTGGTCAGAGGTCACACTAACATGCTGAGCTTGGACGAGAATATTACCCACTGAATCAGTCTCAGGGGTCAATTTCCATCCAGAACTAGCAGGTGAGAAATGCAGGCTTCTCTTGATCTTCTTTTCCTCAGCTGGGACATAATAACTTCGATTTTCAGCATGCCTAAATGGGGAAGCACGCTGTTCCTCACAATATCTGACAAGTTTCTCTTCTTCTGGTAGTAGACACGATCTTTCACTATGGCCAAAAATACCACAGAAAAAACAGAAATGCGGTGCTCCTTCGTATTTCACATCATACCTCTTTGGCTTACTTCCCTCTTTTGCAGCAATGGGGATCCATCGTTTGATTGGATGCTCCACATTGTGCTCAACACGGATTCTTAGGAAGGACGCCCACACATGTCCATGGTTGTCCTTCCCTACCTCACGGACTTCACCCAAAAACTTTTTTCCCAGCTTCTCTCCCCACTTTTTTGTCATCATTGGGATAGGCAGGTCAAGAATTCGAACCCAGATTGGCATGATGTTTATTGGGACCTCTGACGCAGATGAGACTCCATCATACTTTGCAACCAGAAAGGCATCATTCTGGTACAGCCAAGGCCCTCCTTTCAGTATATGTTTATAGTCCCCTTCATGTTCCAGCACAATCAGAAACTTCTTCTCGCCGATCCCTTTTTCAACCATGCCTCCATGGGGCTGCCATAGGTGGCGCAGCCGAGCAAACAGACCAGCAGTGTTGAAAATTCTCTTGGTATTGTATCTTCCAACAATGATCCAGGGTGTCTGCAGTTCCTTTTTTGCTTCTTCAAAATCAACCACCAGGATCTCTTCATCTTCAGGAGCTCTATCTTCATGGATCTTCACAGCCGTCTTCTTCCTTCCCGTGCCTGCTGCGATCACTGCTGCCATGAGTTTCTTCCCCGGGGCCGCTGCGCTTGCAGCCGCCAGCTGGTGAGGTCCTGTGCGTCCAACCCCTGTCCCTGCTGCAGCCCTCCGAGCAATGGGGGTAATGTTCTCCCCCGCACTGCTCCTCTCTCCTTCTCCTTGCTTCTTCTTTCCATCAGCGATCTCCATCCTCTTGTCCATCAGAGCCAACTTCCTAGTGTGAGTACGATGTGTTTTCAGGTTGCGTTGATTTTGAGTCACACCATCTTCTTTGCCTGATATAAACAGAGCTATTCTGTGTTCTTTTGGAGAGCAATCAGGACATAAATGGATATCACGTTTTTCTGCTTCTAGTTCAGTCAAATCAAATATCCACCAGGTAAATATGATGTCGTTCCAAAATTTGCCTTGAAAAAAATTAAGATTCCCGGCACCATGATCTGATTCCGTTATTACATTCCATTTAGATTGATTATACTTTCCCTCACTAGAGCATCCTAAATCAATCTCTTCAATTATATCCCTGGAGGAAGAACATTTTTGAATTCCTCCTCCTTCATCGCATATGTATCTCAGGCCCAGATCACAAACTTTTTTACTGTAATGTGCATGGATTGGATTCTCCATTATCCGCGAATTCAAAAAAATTTCATTAACACGGACATTATTCTTTCCTCTTCCCACACAGGCTAATCTGTAATTTCCCCCCAAATCGTGTATAACCGATCGGGGCTCTATTTCTATGATTTCTTTCTCTAGAAGCGGAATCTCATAGAATAAATCAGTTTTATCACTAATATCACTTGATTCCGTCCTATCCTCAGTATCTCGATTGCACAAATCAATTTGGTAGGAGTCCGGAGTTACCTGTGCGATCTCCTCAGATCTCCTGTTTTCTCCTTCCAGGATATTCATTGCCTTCCTGCGCATGTACTCCATTTCCGGGCAGGATCGCCCAAGGTCCTCCCTTTTTCCCGTGTCCTGCGTCGATTTCCCACGGATCGCCGCGATCCGAGCTATTTTCCGCACTCGCTGTCTGAAATTGAGGCCGTCGAGGAGCCCTCCATGGGAGCTGTCCTCTGTCCTCTTGAGACGCACCCAGGGAGCCGGGCCGTCGGTTGCCGTGGCCGCAGTAGCGGCGCCGGTGGTGTATTCGGCCGTCGCCAGCGGCGACGCCGTGATAGCGCCTAACATAACGCTTCGTGTTTGTATGAATAATGGCCTAGCCTCGTATATTCCAACACGACAACTCTATTGTTTTTCACTTTTTGTCACACGGGCTTAGTATTCGCTGCTCCTGGGTATGTCGGACAGATTCCTTCACTCCTTAATTGCATCAAAGTACTGAACCGCTATGTAGAGGTTTGATGAAATTTGTGATTTGTGACGGCCTGGACCATTCTCTAGTCAGTTCTTCTAATATAGTTCTCAACGTGTGGTTCACTCCGGTGGGAATAGACATTTTGCCAGGTACCTTCGAATTAACAAACTCCTCAACCGGCCAGGATTACACAAGACCCTCCACTCTGACAAGTTTACAACACTACGCTAGAGCACAAGCACTATTACTACTAGAAAGGAGCTCTTCTGCGGCGCATGAAAATGGACTTCTATGGCGTATATGCCCCACGCCACGGTTGTCACACACAGATATTCAAATTCTGCGGCGCATCTCTCGGTGTGCCACAAAATTTTGAGAATTCTGTGATGCATGCTGGCCCATGCGCCACAGAAGGTCAGATAATTCTGTGGCGCATATGCGGACATGCGCCACATAATTTTGCACCAGATTCTGTGGCGCATATCTGTGGATGCGCCACGGAGTGTTGCCCCAGATTTTGTGGCGCATCTTCTTATATGCGCCATAGAATTGTTGGATTTTTTAAATTTTTCCATTTCAGTATATGCTAGTATAACACATGAAATATACAGGTATATACATGAAATACATAGCACTATCCAGAAATAACAGAAATACTCACAAATGACACATAAATGACATGATACACACAAATCTTCATTATTACATCATTTAGATCCAAATTATTACACAAGTACAAATGTGTTCATCGTCGCATACACATGCATCGTCACCGGCCACCTAGACTAAAGTAAAGTAGAGTACAACCGCGGTGGCGGTGAGTAAGAGGGGGACCAAGAACTTCAGCCGGTTCTTCTTCTTCCCCACGTGTGCCCTCCACTGTGCTACCGCCTCCTCTCTAGTCGTGTATCCCTTGTAGCTGTTCCCGCTGAACTTATGCACTTGTTCGAGATAGCCCTGCCACTCCTCGTAGACACCTGGAATCCGACCCATGTACACAACATACGTCGGCATCTCTATTGACAAGGCATATTAGTATATCATATTAGTACATCATGCATATTGTTGATAAATATTAGAGCAAAGCATTCGTAATTGAACAAGACACCCGTATATAGTAAAGTCGAAGACAACAACAAAGACCGTTTAATTAAAGTTAGGTAAGTTAAGTTTGCGACGCACACACACAAGCCGACGTCCATCGATACACACAAACTGATGAAGATATAGTACTTAGAGTTTACGGCCCACACACAAGACGAGGTCCATCGATATATACACACAAACCGATGAAGATATAAGTTAGAGTTTATGACCCACACACACTAAGTCAAGGAGTAGTGGCCTCGCAGGACTCCAGGAACACCTTGTACAAATCTTTCCTCGTCCACGTCCTAATGTCACCCTGCGCTTTGAGGCGATCTTCGATGTGCCTCTTACATAACGCTCTACCCTGGTGTAAGAGCACCCCCCTGTGATGACATCTTCAAGGATGACATGTGATAACTTGACCTGGGTAGCATGAAAGTCTTCACTAGTAGAAAAAGGCTCATTAGTGGCGCACCAAAAACAGATTATGTGGCGCATGGATGGTGCGCCACAGAAACTTCGCCACAAAAATAAGATTTATGTGGCGCACCTTCTCATGCGCCACAGAATTAAGGTTTCTGTGGCGCACCAGTACTTCGGTGCGCCACAGAAAAAGGTGCGCCACAGAAGTTCGTTTCGGTGCGCCACAGAAATTGCTCATATTATACACGATTTTGTGCTGCCTTCCATACACATACAGGTTATACACAGAAATATACATATATTATACAGTTATATACAATTGCAGATATAATATAAATAGCATGTACATTGCACAGATATAACGTAGACATCATCATATACTTAGAGCCCGATCGAGATAAATATATAGTGGCAAGTGTCAAATGTTTTACATACAACTCTTAATTCCTACAAGTTCACCATTTCGAGATACAAAGCGGTCTTCATCCGGTTCCTCCTTTGCTCCCTCCTCTCTACCCTCCAGGCTCGCTTGCATCGGGGACTTCATCCGGTTCCTCCTCTGATTAAAATAGAAGAAAGTGAGACCAAGTCCAAGTCCGATGCACAAGAGAAATGGAATAAATGCCTCATACATTGTTGATCAAAACAAATATTAACATTTAGGGATGGCGTAAGTGAGACTAAGTCCGATGCACAAGAGATTGATATTTGTGCTATCTTACCAGGCTCACTTACGCCACCCCCCAAGTGTACGGTGACAAAACAATTTAATCATCGGCGCTATCTCGAAGAAAGACCAAAATAAACGAATAAGTCCAACTCAAATACGAGCCAAGTAGTATCAACTAAATATCATGCCTCATACTTTGTTGGTCGAAACAAATATTAACATTCCGGACGGAGTTAGCGAGCCAGGTAGAATGCACAAGAGATTGATATTTGTGCAATCACACGAAGCTCACTAACACCGCCCCTGAGTGTACTGACCAACCATTCTAATCATCGGCGAATTGTTTGTGGTGATGCCTCATACATTGTTGCTCAAAACATTCTGGGATGGAGTCAGTGAGGCCAGGTAGGATGCACAAGAGATTGATATTTGTGCCATCACACCAGGCTCACTTGCTCCACCCCGAGTGTAAGAGTGACCAAGAATTTTAATCATCGGCAAAAAATGGAAAGAAAGGCCAATGCAATTAAAAAGTGCCAACTCAAATAAGAGATATGATCACCAGTAGAATCATGGTGTTGGGGTTCGTTGCATAGAAAAAAATCTACCGCAAAACGAATAAATCCAAGATCTAATCTATGGAACACCCAAGATCTAATCTACAGGATCAACGAGATTGATGTGAGACTAACCCTCGAAAATTTAAAGCCTCACAGATTAATCTCGTTGTTTGTGTAGATTTATCGTCCCCAATGGCCGCAATCCTACAAGACTCCCTGCACTTGGCCGCGCTGCACGGTGTCGATGAAGCCCTTCTCTCCCTCGCTCCAAATGGGCAGCGGAGGTGGGTAGATCCTCCAAGTTCCAAAGAAAGATTTACTCGCGTGGTGGTGGAGATGGAGGAAGAAAAACTCGGCAGTGGCTTCGCTGTTTGAGTGCTGTATGGTGGTGGAGAGAGGCGATGAATGTAATTAGGACGTCGCTCTAGAGGGGGGTGAATAGGCGGTGTATAAAAACTTCTACTTGAGAGCTAAACTAGGCGGAATAAAACTACACATGTGTTTACTAGTTTAGCTCAAGGCCTATCAACTAGGGGTTTGCCTAAGTGCTCCAACAACCTATGCTAGCATGATGAGCAACAAGGTGATAACAAGATAGGTATAGCATCAAGCATGATAGATATCACAATGTAAAGCGCATAGGTAAAGGAGCTCGGGTTGAGAAGTAACCGGTGCACGAGGAGACGACGATGTATCCCGAAGTTCACACCCAAGGGTGCTACGTCTCCGTTGGAGCGGTGTGGAGGCACGAGGCACTCCAATGAGCCGCTTGGGCCTCCAAGAGCAGAGGTTTGTAGAACAGCAGGAAGTTTCCCTTAAGTGGATCACCCAAGGTTTATCGAACTCAGGGAGGAAGAGGTCAAAGATATCCCTCTCATGCAACCCTGCAACCACAAAGCAAGAAGTCTCCTGTGTCCCCAACACACCTAATAGGTGTACTAGTTCGGCGAAGAGATAGTGGAAATGCTATAAGGGCGTGAATGAATATGAGTAGAGAGAGCACGTAAAATAGCTTGTCAAGCAGTGTGCTTTGATGGTAGTAATATTATGAAGTAAACATGCAAAGAGTAGTAACGCAAGAAAATGAAAGAATAAGCAAAATGATAGTGTGATTAGGAACAAGGCCTAGGGATTAGACTTTCACTAGTGGACACTCTCAACTTCTTGATCACATAACAGAATAGATAAATGCATACTCTACACTTCCTTGTTGGATGATGAACACATTACGTAGGATTAACCTCAATGTCGAGTTAACAAGCTCCACAATTCAATGTTCATATTTAAATAACCTTAGAGTGCATGAAAGATCAATTCGACTAAACCAAGTACTAACATAGCATGCACACTGTCACCTTCATGCTTATGTAGGAGGAATAATACACATCAATACTATCATAGCAATAGTTAACTTCGCAATCTACAAAGATCATGATCATAGCATAAACCAAGTACTAACACGGATGCACACACTGTCACCATTACATCGTGCAGGAGGAATAAAACTACTTTAATAACATTGCTAGAGTAGCACATAGATAAATTGTGATACAATGCACATTGCAATCATAAAGAGATATAAATAAGCACCTCACTATGCCATTCATAACAATCAATAAGTATTCTGTGAAATATAGCCAAGAGACCCACACGGTGCACATGCTGTCACCTTTACACACGTGGACAAGGAGTCTCGGAGATCACATGAGTAAAATTCACTTGACTAGCATAATGACATCTAGATTACAAGCATCATCATATGAATCTCAATCATGTAAGGCAGCTCATGAGATTATTGTATTGAACTACATAGGAGAGAGATGAACCACATAGCTACCGGTACAGCCCCGAGCCTCGATGGAGAACTACTCCCTCCTCATGGGAGACAACAGCGTTGATGAAGATGGCGGTGGTGTCGATGGAGGAGCCTTCCGGGCACTTCCCCGTTCCGGCGTGCCGGAACAGAGACTCCTGTCCCCCCGATCTTGGCTTCGCGATGGCGGCGGCTCGGAAGGTTTCTCGTACCGTGGCTTTTTCGTATCGAGGTTTTAGGTCGGGACCCTTAAATAGGCGAAGAGGCGAGTGGGGGGCGAAGGGGCGACGACACCATAGGGTGCAGGGCCTCGCCGCGCCACCTCATCATCTCACTGGCCCACAGCCCCCCCGGCGCCTCTCGGGTGTTCTGGATGCTCCCGGGCAAAATAGGAACCGGGCGTTGATTTCGTCCAATTCCGAGAATATTTCGTTACTAGGATTTCTGAAACCAAAAACAGCAGAAAACAGGCACCTGGCATCTTGTTAATAGGTTAGTTCCAAAATGCACGAATATGACATAAAGTGTGCATAAACATGTAGGTATCATCAATAAAGTAGCATGGAACATAAGAAATTATCGATACGTTGGAGACGTATCAGCATCCCCAAGCTTAGTTTCCTCGTCCGAGCAGGTAAACGATAACAAAGATAATTTCTTAAGTGACATGCCATCATAAACTTGATCATATTGTAAACATATGTAATGAATGCAGCGATCAAAACAATGGTAATGACATGAGTAAACAACTGAATCATAAAGCAATGACTTTTCATGAATAGCACTTTCAAGACAGCATCAATAAGTCTTGCATAAGAGTTAACTCATAAAGCAATAATTCAAAGTAGAGGCATTGAAGCAACACAAAAGAAGATTAAGTTCAGCGGTTGCTTTCAACTTATAACATGCATATTCATGGATATTGTCAATGTAAAGTAGTATAACAAGTGCAATATGCAAATATGTAGGAATCAATGCACAGTTCACACAAGTGTTTGCTTCTTGAGGTGGAGAGAAATAGGTGAACCGACTCAACATAAAAGTAAAAGAAAGGTCCTTCAAAGAGGAAAGCATCGATTGCTATATTTGTGCTAGAGCTTTGGTTTTGAAAACATAAAGTAAAGTTTTGAGAGGTGTTTGTTGTTGTCAACCAATGGTAATGGGTACTCTAACCCCTTCATCAACCTTCAAAGAGCGGCTCCCATTTTATTTATTTTTGGGTGGCACTTTCCAACCTTTCTTTCACAAACCATGGCTAACCGAATCCTCTGTGCCAACAATCTCATACCATGAAGGAGTGCCTTTTTATTTTAGTTTTATTATGATGACACTCCTCCCAACCCTTACACAAGCCATGGCTAACCGAATCCTTCGGGTGCCGTCCAACAATCACATACCATGGAGGAGTGTCTATTTTTGTTAATTAATTTGGGACTGGGAATTCCATTGCCAGCTCTTTTTGCAAAATTATTGGATAAGCGGATGAAGCCACTAGTCCATTGGTGAAAGTTGCCCAACAAGATTGAAAGATAAACACCACATACTTCCTCATGAGCTATAAAACATTGACACAAATCAGAGGTGATAAATTTTGAATTGTTTAAAGGTAGCACTCAAGCAATTTACTTTGGAATGCGGAGAAATACCATGTAGTAGGTAGGTATGGTGGACACAAATGGCATAGTGGTTGGCTCAAGTATTTTGGATGCATGAGAAGTATTCCCTCTCGATACAAGGTTTAGGCTAGCAAGGCTATTTGAAACAAACACAAGGATGAACCGGTGCAGCAAAACTCACATAAAAGACATATTGAAAACATTATAACACTCTACACCGTCTTCCTTGTTGTTCAAACTCTTTACTAGAAATTATATAGACCTTAGAGAGACCAATTATGCAAACCAAATTTTAGCAAGCTCTATGTATTTCTTCATTAATAGGTGCAAAGTATATGATGCAAAGAGCTTAAACATGAGCACAACTATTGCCAAGTATCAAATTATCCAAGACATTTTACCAATTACTACATGTAGCATTTTCCAATTCCAACCATATAACAATTTAATGAAGAGGAAACTTCGCCATGAATATTATGAGCTAAGAACACATGTGTTCATATGAACTAGCGGAGCGTGTCTCTCCCACACAAGGACGAACTTATTCAGAGAATGAAAATAACAAAACGAAAAATAAAAGCACATACGCTCCAAGTAAAATACATACGATGTGTTAATAAAAATATAGTTTCACTAGAAGAAACCCGATAAGTTGTCGATGAAGAAGGAGATGGCATCCCCAAGCTTAGATGCTTGAGTCTTCTTAAAATATGCAGGGATGAAACATGGGCATCCCAAGCTTAGACCTTTCACTCTTCTCGATCACATTATATCACCCTCTTCTATTTGAAAACTTCCCTCACACCAAACTTCAAGCAAACTCATTAGAGGGTTAGTGCATAATCAAAAACTCACATGTTCAGAGGTGACACAATCATTCTTAACACTTCTGGACATTGCTCAAAGCTACTGAAGGTAATGGAACAAAGAAATCCACCCAACACAGCGAAAGAAGCAATGCGAAATAAAGGCAGAATCTGTCAAAATAATAATCCGAAGACGAATTTTAAAATGGCACCAGACTTGCTCAAATGGAAAAACTCAAAACTAATGAAAGTTGCGTATATGAGGATCACTCACGTAAATTGGCATAATTTTCTGAGTTTCCTACAGAGAATTAGGCCCAGATTCGTGACAGCAAAGAAATCTGTTTCTGCGCAGTAATCCAAATCTAGTATGAACCTTTCTATAGAGACTTTACTTGGCACAACAATGCAAAAAAACTAAGATAAGGAGAGGTTGCTACAGTAGTAAACAACTTCCAAGACACAAATATAAAGTACTGTAGTAAAAAACACATGGGTTATCTCCCAAGAAGTTCTTTCTTTATAGCCATTAAGATGGGCTCAGCAGTTTTAATGATGCACTCGCAAGAAATAAGAGTTGAAGCAAAAAGAGAGCATCAAGAGGCAAATTCAAAACAATTTAAGTCTAACATGCTTCCTATGAAAAGGAATCTTGTACACAACAAATTCATGAAGAGCAAAGTAACAAGATCAGGAAGATAAAACAAGTGTAGTTTCAAAAATTTCAGCACATAGAGAGGTGTTTTAGTAACATGAAAATTTCTACAACCATATTTTCCTCTCTCATAATAACTTTCAGTAGCAACATGAGCAAACTCAACAATATAACTATCACATAAAGCATTCTTATTCTCATGCATAAAATAATTACTACTCCCAACATAAGCATAATCAATTTTATTAGTTGTAATGGGAGCAAATTCAACAAAGTAGCTATCATTATTATTCTCATCATCAAATATAGGAGGCATATTGTAATAATAATTAGATTTATCCTCTATAACAGGTGGTAACAAAAGACTACTATCATTATAATCATCATAAATAGGAGCCAAAGTATCATCAAAGTAAATTTCCTCCTCATTGCCCGGGGGACTAAAAAGATCATGCTCATCAAAACCAGCTTCCCCAAGCTTAGAACTTTCTATATTATTATCAACAATGGTGTTCAAAGCATTCATACTAATATTACTACCAGCATGCAAATAAGATTCCATAGGTTTTTTAATTTTCGCATCAAACAATCCATGTTTTAAATCAGGAAATAGAAATAGAAGCTCATTCTTGTCCATTATGCCTAACTAGTGTAAACAAGAAACCAAATGTCGCAATTGCAGAGTCTAAAGGAAATAGCTTCGAGTACTTACAACGCGAAAATAGCTTATAGCAGATCCAGAGGTGAGTACCTTTTACCTTTCCTCACCGCGCAGAAAAATACTTGATGTCTACTGGTGCTTCTATTCTTGTAGATGTTGTTGGGCCTCCAAGAGCAGAGGTTTGTAGAACAGCAGCAAGTTTCCCTTAAGTGGATTACCCAAGGTTTATCGAACTCAGGGAGGAAGAGGTCAAAGATATCCCTCTCATGCAACCCTGCAACCACAAAGCAAGAAGTCTCTGGGTCCCCAACACACCTAATAGGTACTAGTTCGGCGAAGAGATAGTGAAATACAAGTGGTATGAATGAATATGAGCATAGTATGGCGCCAGAAAATAGCTTTGGCGTGCAGTTGATGGTAGTAATATTGCGGGAAGTAAACATGCAGCAGAGTAACGCGCAAACAACAAGCAGCGATAGCAGTATTTAGGAACAAGGCCTAGGGATTAGACTTTCACTAGTGGACACTCTCAACTTTGATCACATAACAGAATAGATAAATGCATACTCTACACTCTCTTGTTGGATGATGAACACATTGCGTAGGATTACACGAACCCTCAATGCCGGAGTTAACAAGCTCCACAATTCAATGTTCATATTTAAATAACCTTAGAGTGCATGAAAGATCAATTCGACTAAACCAAGTACTAACATAGCATGCACATTGTCACCTTCATGCTTATGTAGGAGGAATAATACACATCAATACTATCATAGCAATAGTTAACTTCGCAATCTACAAGAGATCATGATCATAGCATAAACCAAGTACTAACACGATGCACACACTGTCACCATTACATCGTGCAGGAGGAATAAAACTACTTTAATAACATTGCTAGAGTAGCACATGATAAATTGTGATACAATGCACATTGCAATCATAAAGAGATATAAATAAGCACC
The DNA here is from genome assembly GCA_030979885.1 of Lolium multiflorum. NCBI lineage: Eukaryota > Viridiplantae > Streptophyta > Magnoliopsida > Poales > Poaceae > Lolium > Lolium multiflorum. The sequence goes on along the minus strand of CM061748.1, from coordinate 67,187,601 downwards.
TCACTATGCCATTCATAACAGTGAATAAGTATTCTGTGAAATATAGCCTAAGAGACCCACACGGTGCACACACTGTCACCTTTACACACGTGGGACAAGGAGTCTCCGGAGATCACATAAGTAAAATTCACTTGACTAGCATAATGACATCTAGATTACAAGCATCATCATATGAATCTCAATCATGTAAGGCAGCTCATGAGATTATTTTATTGAACACATAGAGAGAGATGAACCACATAGCTACCCAGACAGCCCCGAGCCTCGATGGAGAACTACCTCCTCATGGGAGACAGCAGCTGTTGATGAAGATGGCGGTGGTGTCGATGGAGGAGCCTCCTGGGGCACTCTCTCCTGGCGGCGTGCCGAACGAGACCTGTCCCGAGATCTTGGCCGCGATGGCGGCGGCTCTGGAAGGTTTCTCGTACCGTCGCTTTTTAGTATCGAGGTTTTAGGTCAGGGACCTTTAAATAGGCGAAGAGGCGGAGTCGGAGGGGCGAAGGGGCGACGACACCATAGGGTGGCGCGGGCCCAGCCCTGGCCGCGCCACCCATTATCTAGGGCCCAGGCCCCCTGGCGCTTCCTGTTCTGGATGCTTCCGGCAAAATAGGAACATGGGCGTTGATTTCGTCCAATTCCGAGAATATTTCGTTACTAGGATTTCCGAAACCAAAAACAGCAGAAAAGGAACGGCACTTCGGCATCTTGTTAATAGGTTAGCAGAAAATGCACGAATATGACATAAAGTGTGGAAACATGTAGGTATCATCAATAAAGTATGAACATAGAAATTATCGATACGTTGGAGACGTATCAAGGCACGAGGCACTCCAAGAAGCCAACTAGGGCCACCGTATTCTCCTCGAGCCTTTCCACCAAAGGAAAGCCTCGATCCACTAAGGGACACTTGAGGGTGGTCACCGAACCCGTACAAGCTTGGGCAAACGCCAAGTATCGGCTTGAGGCAACTCCACAACACGGAGGCTCTCAAGTATATGGCCACAAGAGGCTATAACACACCACCAAGCCACCAAGATGCTAATGTGCCACAAGAGGCTAACACACTCCACAAAGGCCACACCGCCACAAAGACCACCACGCCACTAAGACGATGGGATCACTAAGGCTACAAGGCCACAAAGGCTACACGGTGCCACAAAGGCTACACGGCCACAAAAGGCAAGGTGGCCACTAAGGCAAGATGGCCACTAAGGCAAGATGGCCACTAAGGCAAGAACACCACTAAGGGAACATGCCCTCTACAAGATCGAAACCCCGGAGAGAACCCAAACCGATGCACCTAATGCAATGGCTAAGAACACCACTAAGATGCCCAAGTTCTTCTCTCCCAAATTCCAACAAAGCTACAAAAGCTATTGGGGGAATAAGGGAGGAAGAACAAAATAGAGGAGGAACACCAAATTACTCCAAGATCTAGATCTAGCAAGATCCCCTCACTTGGAGAGGGATTCAATTGGTGAAGCTCTAGATCTAGATCTCCTCTATCCTTTCCCCCAAAAATATGCAAGAAATAGTGGGGGGATCAAGAGGAGGATCAAACAACTCAAGGTCAACAATGGAGGAGAGAGAATGAGAGGAAGAAGTGTTTGGGCCGGAGGTGGAAGAAAGGTATAAATAGGGGGCCCAAAATATAGCTGTTGGGGCTGAGAAAACGGTCAGATTCGCGCCCGAGCGGTACTACCGCTTTGGTAAGCGGTACTACCGCTCTGGATTCGAAATCCCCACAGAACTTGTCCATGTGGACACAAAGCGGTACTACCGCTCGCGGTACCGCTCGAGGTACCGCAATGGGCTCCAAACCTTACTGGATCCCAAGCGGTACCGCAAAATTTTGGAACCAACAAAAACTTTTATTAAATTAAGCTTGGTAAGTAATAATCTTGCATAATGCTTGTGCTATTGCCATGATTGCTTGTTATGAGTAATTGAAATAATCATAAACCCTAAAGACTCACCCCTCTTCTCATCATTCTAGTGAAAATAAAATAAAAGGAAATTAAATAGGAAAAATGTGCCTATGGCTACAATTATAAATATTTACCCTAAACCTTTTCACTTCACTTAAAGGATTGGAAAAGCTTTATAAAACTTATGTAGTACTTCTTAATTCATTTCTAGGGTGAAACCAAAAAGAATAAAAAGAAAACTAAAAATGCCATAGAGGCATATGAGAGCTAAATAGCAAATATGTGAATTTAAGAAAACTAACCCTAGGACTTGTTGTGAATGGTTGGATCATCCAAATATCATTTCAACATTCAACAAAACCAATTGGGCCAAACCAAGTCAAAGTAAAAATAAAATACCACATATGCATAAAAGCATATGTGACACATGGGCATTTCACCAAACATTGACCTAGGTCTCTAAACCTTGACCAAATGGTGTGGCATCATCTCTAAACCTATTATAACACTAAATGGACCCTAACCCATGTCCAAGTGAGGCAAGAACAACACTAATACAAATTATGAAAATTGGACACCTCATTCCTTATGTGTTAAAGCCAATTTTGCAAATCTTTGAACAAGGCCATTTGATTTAGTTTCAATGCTCTTAAAATGTTACTAAACTCATAAGAACCACATGAGAGTCAACCAAAGTCAAATCAAATAGAGAGAAATCAAATAGGGAGAGAATTCCCAAAATTCACTCACATACACATATGCCAAAATGCAAATCATTCACCAAGGCCAAATTTGCTTGCCCCATTGCTTCTAAAATACTTCAATATGATAAACTAACACAATTGCATCATTGGATCAAGATTTAAATCCAAGCAAAACTCAATTTCAACATACATGTGATAATGGTCATTTTGTCACTTTATAAAATGTTCCCCTCTTTACCCCTCTGGCTTTGACTTTTCTTCAACTAAACTTGGTCAACTATGACCATGTCATCCAAGACCACATGAAGGTCAACAACTTTCATGTTGACCATCATGGATAATATTGACTAGGTTGACCAGAATAAGATTGACAAGTGGAGACTTTGAAACTATGTGAAGATGAGCACATTTTGGAATTCTTGTAAACCTTGACCAATTTGACCACCACCACCACCATTCAATCACAATTATTATATAAGATGTACCAAAAAGATTTCCAAAATTCCAAGTTTGTGTTCATGCGGCCATTGTGTCGAGCACCTTGTGTGCACAAATCTGGAAATGTGAAACATGCTATAAACCTCTGGTCCAAAGCCTCCACCACTTTCATTTGATGATCATCACATCTCACTTCCACTGCAAACCCTCTGTAATGAGCTTTATTAAAGTATGTGCTGACTGAACCACTACTGCCATGTTGGAGCTTTTACACTCATCTAAACCCTGCCTCTGACTCTGCTTTTTCCTTCTCAATCTCACTTTAACTAGCTCTCATTCACTTGTAATCATGCTTTATATACACCTCTGGACAGAAAGAACTTCACGTCTCAATCATGTGAGTGACTGACGAGAACTGCAGTAACTTTAGTATAACGGGTACATCAGAGTCGCTGCAGAATGCTACTGCACTTCGCTTCAGTCATCCTCAAAATGTGATGGTTATCAGCAACATCTTAATCCTTACGAGAACACATGAGTCGTCGCCTCAATAAGATCATATGATCGATTATCACTTAATGTCATATGCGATTGCTGCTGTAGAGTGCCACAGTGCACCATTAGATGCTTATTTGCTACAGTTAACTTTCGCTCAGCTGCCGCCGTACACAAACAGATTCAGCTGTTGCACAGAGATGTCACTTTGCGGAGTTCATCTTCCACAAGATCACGTTGGCTTGCGAGTAGCAGGTAAGAGCACATCACGGCTTTTCTGATCTACTCCACCTTCTTCACCATGACTTCATTCATTTTAATTGTACTGAACTCGCTGAGTTTCGCCCAATTGGATATTTGATGCCGAGTTCTGCAGATCTTCACATCAGATCTATCGCCTCAGCCTGCCATCACCAGAGCCTCGGTCACCACAACGCTGCTTTAATCTTTAAGGGATTTGTCAGTTTTAGCGCCACAGTTTTCACCTCTGGTGACGCCAAGATTTTTTATCTATTTCCGAGATTATTTGAAGTTTTCGGCCGTTTTATCGTTTCGATTGGGACGCGATAGCTGATCAGCTGCATCGCCATGTTTTAAAACGGATTTGAGCAGGTGGGACTCCCTTCCATTAGTGGTGCTCATATGGTTGATTTGCTTGTGCTCGCCCAACCTGCTTATCCGTTAGTCAAGCCGTTTTCCAAGCTCAACGATTCAGCTCCAGTTAGTCTTTTAATAAAATTGTTGAGTTTGGTGCCAATCAAATAATAGTTGAAATTGCCTGAACTAATTTTAGTAAATGCAGGGATTATATACTTCATGAAAACACATTTCAATGAATGCACCGGCCTCATGTCCAAATCGAAAACCAATGAATGATAAAATAACATGTAATTTTCTCACTTCAACAAAATAATTATAAATTATTCAGAAATAATTTTAGTTGATTCAAACTAATAAAATCACTTGGATGATAATAATGATTAGCAAAATATATACATTATTTATATGATCAACTGTAAGATTAACAATGCTTATGAACCCATTTCTAAAATATTTAATAAATACACATAGAATTATTTAAATAGTATGAGGGCTTCTCTCTCATTTAAATTGTGATCTTAAATAATTCAAATAGAGGTACTGACCCTGGTCAAGAAAATCTCATGCTTAGTTACTTATAGATTCAAAATCATTTAGAGATAGTTTAACTTAATTGAGGTATAGTTTCTCACATAAGTCATTAATCCAAATGGTACATAAGAATTAATAATACATAATTAATAACCCATAGGTTTATATTTGAAAATATTTAATCATTCTCATAAGTAGTATTTAAATAATTCAAACCTATTAGTTAAATTCATATGATAGACTTTGGTCTCATTTAAATCTTGTCCCCAACATATTAATATGAAGTAGATCCCATGGACAATTAAAATTCACTTTCAATTAATTAAGAATATTAAAACAGTAAAAGGTGTTACTAAAATAGTATGAGGTGCTCACCTCATTTTAAATTATCTTCTCAAATAATAGGAAGTAATGTGTTGACCTTTATTTTCCTAAGCTCATACTTGCTCTCTTATAAATCCTAAACCTAAATAATATTTAGATTAATTAAATCACATGAGATGATGAATCTCATTTAACTCACTTTCTCAAATAACTAAGTGTGAAGTGTTGACCTTGGTCAACATAGGATCATCCCTGGTTGTTTTGAGAATATTAAATCACCTCAATAATAGTCCTTTAAATTAGTTACAACTATGGTTAAATCATATGAGAGATATTCCTCTCATATAAGTCTTGTTCTCAAGTAATACAATATGAGGTAGTGATCATAATCTAAGTAACCTCATATTGAATTATTTGGTGGCATTAAATCATTATTAGGTTAATATTAAATTGCATGAGGTATGGAACCTCATTTAAATCATTTTCTCAAATGGTAAGTATGAAGAGGTTGACTTTAGTCAACCTAGGTCATATATTATTCATAAGAGAAATTAAATCTTAAGAAGATTCAATGAGAGGAAATTTATTTTCTCACATACTAAAGAGAAACCCTAACTCCATATGTCAATGAGAGGAAATTATTTTCCTATTCTTAAATAAGGAAACCCTAGCATAATCTTGTAATAAATGTTAAGTAGTGATGCTAGATCATTGTGTGAGCCACTAAGGCTAATTAAGAGTACTTAAGTATTGTTTGGTGATTGTATCCTCGTATTCGTTTATAGACGCTAGTACCGGAGACTATCAAGAGGAGGAGGTATTCTACCAAGAGGAAGAAGAAGAATACTTTGATCACTTCACTACTGCAAGCTATTAGTAATATTACCCCTACAAGCAAGCTAATATTCTTGCAAGATACCATAAGGCAAAGCTCTACAAGAGCAAGGCCTCATCCCCCTTTTATTTATGCTTAAAGATCCTATCCCAAGTTTTTACTCTACAAGTTTTTAACCTTGGTTTATCAAAGTTTACTTTTTGATTCATGATTCAATTGGTCTAGAGTAGAACAATACTTGATTTAGATTGACACTCCTCAAAGCTAGATAGCACCCCTCATATAGTTGCTATTGCTAATCAATAAAAATTGGATTACTCTAGATGGGAACAGGTGACTTTGAAATGAAGTTGAAACCTTGGAATGATGGTTCATTCCATTGAATGACTTTGAAGGTAAATATGACCATGAGAAGATGGTGATTTTTGATATAAAACTGATGGTTGGGTTTGGATGCGATACCATTCCAATTTTGAAAGTACCCCCACAATACCCAAAATGGGTACGGGCTTAACTAGAAATTTATGTGCTTTAGTATGGGTTCCCTCTAAACAAGCGTCATAGGGGTTATGCCAAGGGCTGCCTCCGAAGCAATATGAGATATTGCGGAATGACGTGATTGAGGTGAATTGTCCGGCCCAAGCCCTGTGCAGTTCCCGGGTTAACAGGTTGGTTTTCACCGGGAGGCCAAGCTCATGGGGAGAGGTGCCTGTACTAGAGTATATAAGTGAAAGGTTATGGTTGGTAGTCCGCATACGGAGTATGATAAATCAGGGCCAGTTAACCCTGACGGATTATTGCAAATATTGTGGCACAAGTGTACGACCTCTGCAGAGTGTAGAACTATTCGAATAGCCGTGTCCACGGTTACGGACGATTGGAAAGGCCATACTGTTCCGTCATCAGACCATTTTCAAAAATGTGACATATGACTGGTGACTTGCTGTGGCAAGTTGAATGGTGATTTGGGATTGAATCACAACTGAGTTGTGGGAATGACACTAATGTTCCCACTTGAGATAGTCTATTTGATTCAAGCATCTTTACTAAATGTTTATGAAATAAACTTGGCTTTATGCAAATCAACCTAGAGCTTAGTATCCCCTTACCACAATTGATAGTGCTTACACTAGTATTAGTTTGCGAGTACTTTAAAAAGTACTCATGGCTTTGTCCCTGGCTATTCAAATGGCCAGATTATGAAGGTGAACAGCAGTACGAGGAAGATGGACAGCAGAACGTCTACGACAACTAGGACCGCTCCTGACGTCAACAGTTGCCTGTGGAACAGATGGACCACGACCGTTACTTCGCTTCCGCTATGTGTTTTGTAATAGGATCTCTAGATCCACTATGTTGTATTAAGACTGGATCATGTGATCCTTTGTTGTAAGACGATTTCGTGTTGTAATAAATGATGTGTTGTGATATCAAGCTATTATGTCTCGCAAAAACAATATTCCTGGGATTGCGATGAATGGCATAATAGGCATCTGGACTTAAAAATCCGGGTGTTGACAAGTTGGTATCAGAGCCATTGTTTGACCTTAGGAGACCCTAGTTAGAATGGACGTTCAGAAAAATGTTAGTTTCAAAAACAAATAAAGTGAGTATTTATGAAAACTTATTCATTTTCTTCTCTACCAGATCTTCTTAAAAATAAGCCATGCATCTCCTTATAAATCCATTAAAATTTTGCCACACTTGTTCACATCTCTAACTTACTCATCCATTTCACTTTCAGATGGAGCCTTACGTCCAGACGGAGACCTACGATCTGGAAAACGGAGGAAGTTTGGTGTTTGAGCGCGACTTGTACCTAGTGTCCGAGAAGCTCGAACGCCCACCTCCCAAGTTCCACGGAGTCCGGATCCACAACACCCCCACTGGGGAACAGCAGTGGATGATCACCGCTGACTTGAAGGGAAGCTCGGAACCTCCCATCTCGGAGAGGATCCTTTTCTCCTTCAAGGCATACAGCTGGGTGGACGGTCTTGCTCACGCCCTTCAGGAGGGACTTGCTCGGGTGTGTGGACAGAACATCGCCGCACTCCGGGGAAGCCGCTTCGCCCACTTCGCGAGGCACGACACTATGGGGGAACCCATGGCACTCTCTTCGCACCCGGTGCTCAAGATCCATGTGCAGCATTTGGACTTTATGCTTCACGAGACCCGGAAGGATCTGGAGCTGACACGTGTTCACTCCCACCGTGCCCAGATGGCTTTGGCTCATCATGCTGACGCCATCAGGCTACTCGCCAAGGACCGCCGGTCACTCCGCCTGCAGCGCGCCAAGAATGTCGCTACTATCACCCGTCTTCGCGAGAAGATTCGCACCTTAGAGGTGACTGTCCGGACACAGCAGGACCAGATCCAGGAGATGGAGGAGGATGGAGAAGACATCCAAGGAGGCGATGATTTCCTGAGTGACGACAACGACTTTGAGGATGACGAGTTCACTGATGAGGAAGACTACGAGTTTCTGGAGGCTGCAGAGGATGGGATCATTCCCATCGATGTGGATGAAGACCCTGAGGAATAGTTTCACTAGCTTCACTTACGTAGGTGTGAGTTGTATCCCGCACCATGTATCGTAGTTTGTGGAAAAAGGGTTCTTAAAACCCTTAGTGCTTTAGCTTGTAATGTGTGATGTTTGTGTGAATAAATAAAATATGTGTTATGTTCATCCTGAAAATATCTTAAGTTTAAGTTTAAACTTAACTCAAAATAAGCCATAGAAAAATTCCCTCTTACCTCATGATATATCTACATAATCAGATGGCCCCACCAAACCGCAACGCAAATCAGGATGCCATGATGCAACTACTGCAGACAATGATGGCAGACCGGGAAGCCGAAAGAGCTGAACGCCAAGCAAACCTTGCTGCTCTGCAACAGATAGCTCAGAATAATCAAGGCCATGGAAACCACGATCACCCTGGGTCAAAACTGAAGAATTTCCAGAACACCAACCCTCCAATGTTCAGCAAAACCGAAGAGCCCCTCGATGCTGATGACTGGCTCCAGACAATAGAGAACAACCTTGAAGTTGCGGGAGTTGAAGCCGCAGAAAAAGTACTGTTTGCCACCCACTACCTGTCGGGACCTGCAAGAGCCTGGTGGACTAGTGCCCGTGCAATGAATGCAGGACAGATGATGACATGGGAAGACTTCAAGCTGAAGTTCAGCAAGTACCATGTGCCCCAAGGATTAATCAAGAAAATGAGAGACGAGTTCCGCGAACTCAAGCAAGGAAGAATGTCCGTGGTAGAATACCGCGACAGGTTTCTCAAGGTACGCCCCGGATGAGACCGACACAAATGAGAAAAGAAAGGAAAGATTTTTGAACGGACTACACGACGAAATGCAGACGTGTTAGTAAACATTCCGTTCGCGACCTCGAAGCCCTTGTAGACTCAGCTATGAGATGGAAGGAAAGCTGCATAACCCACAACCGCAATAACTTCTCTGAGGATTCACCCCGAAACAACAGGCCACCTGCGAGACTTATCGCCCAACTACACAATAACCACGGAGGACCCCCGAAGCCCGGAGGCAACAACAATAACAACCGCAACCCCAACAGCCACAACAACGGGAACAACACCAACACCAACACTGGCCCGAGAACTGGAAGTAATGCCATCCCCGTCACCCCGAAGGACAAATCAACGGTAAACTGCTACGAATGTGGAGTTGTGGGCCACTTTTCCAAAGAATGCCCCAAGAAGATTGCCAAGATCGCCGCCAACACCGCTGCACCTGTCTGCAGAAAGCGCGCTTCGTGGTAGAAGGAAACAACAATAACAGCGTTTCTACCACATGACTGCCACTGAAGCCCAGGAAGCACCCCAGACCCGACAAGTATGCCTTCCTGTTAATCAAAATGCTCAATCTCTCTTAGGAACCTAACTCCTCTTAAAATCTCGGGACGAGATTTGTTTAAGGGGGAAGGGTTTGTAACATCCCAGAAAATACAACACAAAACAAACAAAGTTCCCTAGTTCCAAATTTTGGAACCAACAAAAACTTTTATTAAATTAAGCTTGGTAAGTAATAATCTTGCATAATGCTTGTGCTATTGCCATGATTGCTTGTTATGAGTAATTGAAATAATCATAAACCCTAAAGACTCACCCCTCTTCTCATCATTCTAGTGAAAATAAAATAAAAGGAAATTAAATAGGAAAAAGGCATATGTGCCTATGGCTACAATTATAAATATTTACCCTAGACCTTTTCACTTCACTTAAAAGATTGGAAAGGCTTTCTAAAACTTATGTAGTACTTCTTAATTCATTTCTAGGGTGAAACCAAAAAGAATAAAAAGAAAACTAAAAATGCCATAGAGGCATATGAGAGCTAAATAGCAAATATGTGAATTTAAGAAAACTAACCCTAGGACTTGTTGTGAATGGTTGGATCACCTCCATATATCATTTCAACATTCAACAAAACCAATTGGGCCAAACCAAGTCAAAGTAAAAATAAAATACCACATATGCATAAAAGCATATGTGACACATAGGCATTTCACCAAACATTGACCTAGGTCTCTAAACCTTGACCAAATGGTGTGGCATCATCTCTAAACCTATTATAACACTAAATGGACCCTAACCCATGTCCAAGTGAGGCAAGAACAACCCTAGTACAAATTATGAAAATTGGACACCTCATTCTTTATGTGTTAAAGCCAATTCTGCAAATCTTTGAACAAGGCCATTTGATTTAGTTTCAATGCTCCTAAAATGTTACTAAACTCATAAGAACCACATTAGAGTCAACCAAAGTCAAATCAAATAGAGAGAAATCAAATAGGGAGAGAATTCCCAAAATTCACTCACATACACATATGCCAAAATGCAAATCCTTCACCAAGGCCAAATTTGCTTGCCCCATTGCTTCTAAAATACTTCAATATGATAAACTAACACAATTGCATCATTGGATCAAGAATTAAATCAAAGCAAAACTCAAAATCAACATACATGTGATAATGGTCATTTTGTCACTTTATAAAATGTTCCCCTCTTTACCCCTCTGGCTTTGACTTTTCTTCAACTAAACTTGGTCAACTATGACCATGTCATCCAAGACCACATGAAGGTCAACAACTTTCATGTTGACCATCATGGATAATATTGACTAGGTTGACCAGAATAAGATTGACAAGTGGAGACTTTGAAACTATGTGAAGATGAGCACATTTTGGAATTCTTGTAAATCTTGACTAATTTGACCACCACCACCACCATTCAATCACAATTATTATATAAATAAACCCCACCAAAAAGATTTCCAAAATTCCAAGTTTGTGTTCATGCGGCCATTGTGTCGAGCACCTTGTGTGCACAAATCTGGAATTGTGAAACATGCTATAAACCTCTGGTCCAAAGCCTCCACCACTTTCATTTGGTGATCATCACACTCCTGTACAACCCCTGCATCAAAACCTGTACTGGTTTGGTCGACAAAGTACAGCCATGATCAAGAAACCCACCATGCCGGCCATGTTGGACACACCCATGCCCAAACCCTACCCTGTACCTCACTTCTTCCTCCAACCTTGTCAAACTAGCCCCTATCACTCTACTGAGCAAGCTAGACAAGGTCTCTGGACAAAAGGAAACCTCCACGGCCCTAACTCGACATGATCACCGTGTCCAGTGCACGCCAGCGTGCACGGCATGCCACGGTACCCGCCAGGCACGCGCTCGCCCGGCACCTCTCGTCCTCCCCTCGTCTTGTCTCGTGCACGCACACACTACACCGCACCGAACCCGCTAGACACACCCGCTAGCTCGCGCCCGCCCCATCAACGCCGCCATGATCGTCGACCTGCCGCCACGGTACTGCAAGGACAGCACCGTCGCCAGAGCGCCACAGGCCATCATTTGGAGCGCCATCAAGCGCGCTAGCCTCGCCTAGCCGTCGCCTACACAGCGCGCATCCTAGCCTGCCCCTTCGCGCGCCGTAGACGCCGCGCCATGGTCGACCCTTCCCAGCACATCACGGCCACCATGCGATGCTATAAATAGCGACGATCGCGCCTTCTCCCTGCATCCCATCCACTCTCTTCTCACTGAGCATTCCCCACCGATCAATTGCACTAGAACTCGCCGGAGTCGCCCAATTCGAAGCTCGGAGCCGCCGGAGCCCAGATCCTCGCCATCGATCCACGCCTCCCCAAGCTCCGCCACTCACCAGAGCTCTCACCACCTCGCCAACGTCGCCTCGAACCTCGCCATCGACCGCCGGCGTCTACAGCTCCCTCCAACCCCCTAGGTACGCCGCCAGCACGCCGGCATCTCGTCGGAGACGACCCCCTCGGCCGTTCGATCAGGTTCGATCTAATCCGATACTATCGCTCGTACCGTTTCGCTGTTTTAAAAGCCACCGACGAGTGGGACCCTCCGTCAGGCAGCCCGCGTGGTCAGCACTAGTTGGGCCGGCCCACCATTGTCCGTTTAGCCCGTTCGCTTTCCCGCCAAGCCCATTATTCAAATTCGTTTTAATCCTTTTAGCTAAAATTCAATACTGGTGCAAATTCAAAATTAAATAGTTTAAATTCTACTGAACCAAATTTAGCAAATTTTATATATTTAGAAAGCTCATGAAATTATCTAAACAATGGCACTGGCCTCATGTCCAAATTCGAAACTAAATTTAAATGATAAAAATAACAAGGCAGGGACTTTTCTGACTTCAAATAAATATTAGAAATTATCTAGAAATGATTTTAAGTTGATTCCAACTCTAATAAATCACATTTGACATAATATAATTGATTATGCAAAAATATAGCATGGTTGTTTTGCATGATCATAAACTAGAGTTAAATAATGGCTATGGAACCATTTCTAGAATATTTAATACATACACATAGAATTATTTAAATAGTATGAGGGCTTCTCTCTCATTTAAATTGTGATCTTAAATAATTCAAATAGAGGTACTGACCCTGGTCAAGAAAATCTCATGCTTAGTTACTTATAGATTCAAAATCATTTAGATGATAGTTTAACTTATATGAGGTATAGTTTCTCACATAAGTCATTAATCCAAATGGTACATAAGAATTAATAATACATAATTAATAACCCATAGGTTTATATTTGAAAATATTTAATCATTCTCATAAGTAGTATTTAAATAATTCAAACCTATTAGTTAAATCATATAATAGACTTTGGTCTCATTTAAATCTTGTCCCCAACATATTAATATGAAGTAGATCCCATGGACAATTAAAATTCACTTTCAATTAATTAAGAATATTAAAACAGTAAAAGGTGTTACTAAAATAGTATGAGGTGCTCACCTCATTTTAAATTATCTTCTCAAATAATAGGAAGTAATGTGTTGACCTTTATTTTCCTAAGCTCATACTTGCTCTCTTATAAATCCTAAACCTAAATAATATTTAGATTAATTAAATCACATGAGATGATGAATCTCATTTAACTCACTTTCTCAAATACTAAGTGTGAAGTGTTGACCTTGGTCAACATAGGATCATCCCTGGTTGTTTTGAGAATATTAAATCACCTCAATAATAGTCCTTTAAATTAGTTACAACTATGTGTTAAATCATATGAGAGATATTCCTCTCATTTAAATCTTGTTCTCAAGTAATACAATATGAGGTAGTGATCATAATCTAAGTAACCTCATATTGAATTATTTGGTGGCATTAAATCACTACCAGGTTAGTATTAAATTGCATGAGGTATGGAACCTCATTTAAATCATTTTCTCAAATGGTAAGTATGAAGAGGTTGACTTTAGTCAACCTAGGTCATATATTATTCATAAGAGAAATTAAATCTTAAGAAGATTCAATGAGAGGAAATTATTTTCTCACAAACTAAAGAGAAACCCTAACTCCATTTTCAATGAGAGGAAATTATTTTCCTATTATTAAATAAGGAAACCCTAGCATAATCTTGTAATAAATGTTAAGTAGTGATGCTAGATCATTGTGTGAGCCACTAAGGCTAATTAAGAGTACTTAAGTATTGTTTGGTGATTGTATCCTCGTATTCGTTTATAGACGCTAGTACCGGAGACTATCAAGAGGAGGAGGTATTCTACCAAGAGGAAGAAGAAGAATACTTTGATCACTTCACCAATCAAGGCAAGCTAATAGTAATATTACCCCTACAAGCAAGCTAATATTCTTGCAAGATACCATAAGGCAAAGCTCTACAAGAGCAAGGCCTCATCCCCCTTTTATTTATGCTTAAAGATCCTATCCCAAGTTTTTACTCTACAAGTTTTTAACCTTGGTTTATCAAAGTTTACTTTTTGATTCATGATTCAATTGGTCTAGAGTAGAACAATACTTGATTTAGATTGACACTCCTCAAAGCTAGATAGCACCCCTCATATAGTTGCTATTGCTAATCAATAAAAATTGGATTACTCTAGATGGGAACAGGTGACTTTGAAATGAAGTTGAAACCTTGGAATGATGGTTCATTCCATTGAATGACTTTGAAGGTAAATATGACCATGAGAAGATGGTGATTTTTGATATAAAACTGATGGTTGGGTTCGGATGCGATACCATTCCAATTTTGAAAGTACCCCCACAATACCCAAAATGGGTACGGGCTTAACTAGAAATTTATGTGCTTTAGTATGGGTTCCCTCTAAACAAGCGTCATAGGGGTTATGCCAAGGGCTGCCTCCGAAGCAATATGAGATATTGCGGAATGACGTGATTGAGGTGAATTGTCCGGCCCAAGCCCTGTGCAGTTCCCGGGTTAACAGGTTGGTTTTCACCGGGAGGCCAAGCTCATGGGGAGAGGTGCCTGTACTAGAGTATATAAGTGAAAGGTTATGGTTGGTAGTCCGCATACGGAGTATGATAAATCAGGGCCAGTTAACCCTGACGGATTATTGCAAATATTGTGGCACAAGTGTACGACCTCTGCAGAGTGTAGAACTATTCGAATAGCCGTGTCCACGGTTACGGACGATTGGAAAGGCCATACTGTTCCGTCATCAGACCATTTTCAAAAATGTGACATATGACTGGTGACTTGCTGTGGCAAGTTGAATGGTGATTTGGGATTGAATCACAACTGAGTTGTGGGAATGACACTAATGTTCCCACTTGAGATAGTCTATTTGATTCAAGCATCTTTACTAAATGTTTATGAAATAAACTTGGCTTTATGCAAATCAACCTAGAGCTTAGTATCCCCTTACCACAATTGATAGTGCTTACACTAGTATTAGTTTGCGAGTATTAAAAGTACGCATGGCTTTGTCCCTGGCTATTCAAATGGCCAGATTATGAAGGTGAACAGCAGTACGAGGAAGATGGACAGCAGAACGTCTATGACAACTAGGACCGCTCCTGACGTCAACAGTTGCCTGTGGAACAGATGGACCACGACCGTTACTTCGCTTCCGCTATGTGTTTTGTAATAGGATCTCTAGATCCACTATGTTGTATTAAGACTGGATCATGTGATCCTTGGTTGTAAGACGATTTCGTGTTGTAATAAATGATGTGTTGTGATATCAAGCTATTATGTCTCGCAAAAACAATATTCCTGGGATTGCGATGAATGGCATAATAGGCATCTGGACTTAAAAATCCGGGTGTTGACACGCAAGGGCTCCAAACCTTACTGGATCCTGCGGTACCGCAGCAGTATCAAGAGGTACTGCGTAACATTAGTTACGGTACTTAAGCGGGCACAGGCGGTACTACCGCTCACAAGCGTACTACGCTCAAGGTACCGCAAAGGTACCTAACTTGTTCTGTGGGACTTTTCACTAATACTAGTTACTTAAGCGGTACCATAGGCGGTACTACCGCTCACAAGCGTACTACCGCTCAAGGTACCGCAAAGGTACCGTAACTTGTTCTCGTGGGACTTTTTCAAAGGCAAAGTAAAATCCATAACTTGATCTAGGAAACCTGAATGACATGAAACCAATTTGCCGAAAGAGGACGACGAGAGCTATCACTACAAAGTGAAAATGTGGAAAAGAGTGAGTGATGATTTTCTCATGGTCATAGAGGTGTAACCTCTCAATATGGTATATCGGGAAAATCATCACCCTTGCACATGCAACATGCAATGCATCCGGAATCCGTTTCCGATGAGCTAGAGCTTGTCATGGAGATGAACACAAGCTCTAACTCATCTCATGGATAAGAACCAAGAACAACCAAGAAACACGATGCAATGCATGCAAGGTTTGAGCTCTCTCCGATGATGCGATCCACTATCCTATCGAGCACAAACCTAAACCTTGCGCGTTCCTCTCGAGTCGGCAAGCTCCGTCTTCATCCTCTTCATCATTGTACATGCCACCGTCTTCTTCGATCTTGTACGCACGCCACTGATGGCGTGTAACTCACACGTTCGTTGGGAACCCCAAGAGGAAGGTATGATGCGCACAGCAGCAAGTTTTCCCTCAGAAAGAAACCAAGGTTTATCGAACCAGGAGGAGCCAAGAAGCACGTTGAAGGTTGATGGCAGCGGGATGTAGTGCGGCGCAACACCAGGGATTCCGGCGCCAACGTGGAACCTGCACATAGGGGTGGAATATCGAGCAGCTCGAATCGTTAAAGCTCGGATCGTTAAGGCTCGTGATCGTTAAGGCTCGGATTGTTAAGCTCGTTATGACTAACGAGCTAAACTCATTGTTCGGCTCGGTTCGTTATCTGCTTGCGAGCGCTCGCGAGCTGCTCGATAAGAACATTTGGCTAATTATAAGAATTAGTGTAATACATAAATTAAACTTAACAGATGCATAGCTTTGTTCCTGTGAAAAACTTAATAGTCGCCGACAAGCATCAAACATGATACATCACAAAGACACCATCACTAAACTTAAGACATAACAAAAAGTTCTCCAATAGGCAAAGAACAGAAATGACGTCTCCAACAGATTAAAAGAGCAGGTCAAATGAAGATGGCTTCCGTTAATTGCTTCCCACGGAAGAATCTGGAAATGGTATGAATTCCACATCATCATCGCTATCATCTTGCTGCAAAAATAAATGATACTGCGTTAAATTTTTCACTCTAGTGTACAAAGGATCAAGGATTCAAGGCTGACAAGAGAATGACAAGTAAACTTACAGGAATCGTAGGCCTCATATAGTTATCTTTTGATCCTTTTATGAAGCTAGCAGCACAAATAAGTGCCTCAACCATTTTCGGGCGCAAGGAACTGCGGTAGTCATCTAAAACTCTACCCTGTAGAGAATGTCGACTGAAGACACACTAGTTGCTGGTACTGTCAGGAACTTTCTTGCTATCTTTGCAATAACAGGATACCTATGAGCATTTAGCCTCCACCAATCGACTATTTTGAAATTACGATCAGCCATGGGATGAGTTTTGTCCTCAAGATAGCAAGTCAATTCAGACTGACATGGCTCTGTGTTTGTCTCCTCCAAGAATGAGGAAACCCACTCAATGTGGACATAGTCGTAGCTTGATTCCTACTAGAACTTGCACTTTGTTCATTGTTGTTGGCTGCCTCCTTCGTCGATTTTCTACCTCATAGGTAGCATGCAGATCAAAAAACTCGCTTTGATGTCTTCTCGCCTCACGCATGCCTTTCTCTCTGCCATACAACTGCTTAAAACAGTAGTCAACAAGCTTCATTTTAAACCTAGGATCAAGAATGGTTGCAATGACCATAACATTGTTCTTCACCTTTCTTTTGTTTCTCCCGCTTTCATTGACATTCTCACTATAAGTGCTATCCCAGTATTTATCAAACTTGTCAAGCATTGCCTTTCCCATCGCCTTCAAATTCTCATCATTACTTTGCACAGCATGGGTGTTCACAGCAATCTTAACATTCATGATGTATGGATAAAAGATATTAGCAGTAGGGTAGTTCGAACCTCGATAGTACAAGTGGTCACCTCAGCAAATGCTTTTAAGATTGGTTGCATTCTTCCATATAGTGTCCACTCTTGATCGCAGGCTGCCATTTGTAATTAGGATCTTGTTGAGCATATTCATCCAAAGCTTCTCTATACAAAATACTAGCATCCAACATCCTGTGAGTGGAACTCCATCTGGTGGATACATCTAGGCATAAGCCTTTCTCAACATCAACCTTGAGAGAATCACAAACTACTCTGAAATTTTTCATGCGTAATGGAGACTTTTTCAAGTATTTGACAGTCTCTCTAAGCTTGCCAATCAAAGGTTCCAGCGGTGCAATACCATCATTCACAATCAAATTGATTATGTGTGCACAACAACGAACATGAAAGTACTTAGGTATGAATTTTGCTGATTTCCTAGCTTTGAAACGGCCTGTCAAATTCGTAGCAGAACATCATTTGAGGAAGCATTATCCATGGTCATTGTCATGATCTTATCTTCTATTTTCCATTCTGACAACATTCAAACAATTGAGCTATGATATTGCTCGAGTGTGGTGGATCTAACTCTATGAAATTCAACACGAGATTGCATATTCCATTCATCATCTATGTAGTGAGCAACCAAAGCTAAGTAGCAGATTCTGGTTTGAAGTCCATAAATCACATGTCAAACTAATGCTCTCAACACCTGAGTTGCTTCTTCTAATTTCTTTTTCGATAAATATACCTTCATGCATTCAGCTCTAATAGTTTTTCTACCAATGAACTTGTATGATGCATTCATATAATTCATGAGGATATTAAACCAAGCATGCTCTACCATCCTAAAAGGATACTCATGCACAATTATCATCTTCGCTATTATCTTACGACACTCCTCATGATCATATTCATTATTCACTATAAGAGATGCACTGCTTTTCAGATCAAATCCAATTGTACCTTGACGCAAGTTTTGCTTTCTTGTTCGTATGATTGGGCAAGCATCTTTATGCCTATTGAGACTAGTAGTTGACCCTCCACCATAAGCAAACAACCCAAAACAATGCAAGCACTTCGCCTTTTAACAACTTCACCCTACTTCTTCGATACAGCTTTGACCTCTTTGAAATACTTCCAACACTAACGCCAGCTCTAGTTCTCTCACTTTGGCCTTACCATCATCAGCTTGTGTGGTTTTTCTTTTCCCTGCTTTCTTTGGCATCTCAATGGATCCGACCTCTTCAAATTCATTGTCATTTTGGTCATCACCTAATCCAAGAGATGGCTCGGACATTTCATCATCCATATCAATCTTCTCTGCCTCGTCAATTTCTTGATACTCATCATCAACCTCTATCCATTCATCTTCCTAACAAAGTGAAAAAATAAACAACATATTTCATCAGCTGCCCTGCCCAATCAATGATTCATCACATATTCTACTAATCGGATTTTGAGGCAAACAGTAAACTGCACGTATAGCACTTTCTGCATAACTAATTGATTCATACTATCTATTTTGTAACTCACCGATTCATCACCAAAAGAATGATTTCCCCTCCTCTCGCTTGAACATCACCGGTCGGTGGTCGACGTGCACGCGCAGGTTGAGCTCGTGGAGGCTTTCCCGCCGTCGAGACAATCGCCGACCGCACGGCGCGCGCGCTGTAACTGCAGGCCGTCTTCGACTTGAGGTCACTGCTTCCGCTTTTCCATTGCGCCGACGAGCTGCGACGCGGAACACGGACGAGAGGCGACGAGGGCGAGGGACCATGGGGGAACGGCGGAACACAGACGAGAAGCAACGAATATATACAGCAGGAGAAGAGCAGCTAGGCCACCGCCCTAGCCATTAATTGGATCAAGAATTCAAGATGGGGAGATGAACGAGGAGACAGAGTAGGAGATAACGAGGAGACAGAGTAGGAGATAATCGTTCCGTGACTCACTTTAGTCCTTTGGTCTGCCTAGATGGGCTTCATTTAGATGGGCTACGAATATACCGCCAACGCTTGTTGTCGATCTTAACGAGTAGCTCACGAACAACATCAGCTCGATTGTTTAGCTCATTAAGATTAACGAGCAAAAAATGTTGCTCAGCTCGGCTCGTTAAGATAACGAGCTGAGTTTAAACGAGTCGAGCAAGCGAGTGCTCATTAAACTCGTCGAGCTTCGAGTTTTATGTCCAGCGCTACCTGCACAACACAACCAAAGTACTTTGCCCCAACGAAACAAGTGAGGTTGTCAATCTCACCTGCTGTAACAAAGGATTAACCATATTGTGTGGAAGATGATTGTTTGCAAGAAAACAATAAAACAAGTATTGCAGTAGATTGTATTTCAGTATAAAAGAATGGACCGGGTCCACAGTTCACTAGAGGTGTCTCTCCCATAAGATAAAAGCATGTTGGGTGAACAAATTACAAGGGCAATTGACAAATAGAAAGGGCATAACAATGCACATACATGGCATGATAATATAGTGAGATTTAATTGGGCATTACGACAAAGTACATAGACCGCCATCCAACTGCATCTATGCCTAAAAAGTCCACTTTCAGGTTATCATCCGAACCCCTTCTTAAGTTGCAAACAACAGACAATTGCATTAAGTATGGTGCGTAATGTAATCAACAACTACATCCTTAGACATAGCATCAATGTTTTATCCCTAGTGGCAACAACACAACACAACCTTAGAACTTTCTGTCACTGTCCCAGGTATCAATGAAGGCATGAACCCACTATCGAGCATAAATACCCCTCTTGGAGTTAAGAGTAAAAACTTGGCCAGAGCCTCTACTAATAACGGAGAGCATGCAAGATCATAAACAACACATAGGTAATAGATTGATAATCACCATAACATAGTATTCTCTATCCATCTGATCCCGACAAACACAACATATAGAATTACATATAGATGATCTTGATCATGTTAGCAGCTCACAAGATCCAACAATGAAGCACATAAGGAGAAGACAACCATCTAGCCATCGCTAAGGCACTCAGTCCAGTGGGTGAACTACTCACTCATCACTCCGGAGGCGACCCGGTGTAGAGTCCTCCGGAGATGAATCCCCTCTCCGGCAGGGTGGGAGGCGATCTCCCTGAATCCCCCGAGATGGGATTGGCGGCGGCGTCTCGGGAAGGTTTTCCGTATCGTGGCTCTCGGTCCCGGGGTTTCGCACGGAGGCTTTTTATAGGCGAAAGGGCAGGTCAAGAGGCGGCACGAGGGGCCCACACCATAGGCCGGCGCGGCCAGGGGGGGGCCGCGCCGCCCTATGGTGCGGCGCTCGTGGCCCCACTTCGACTCCTCTCTTCGGAAGCTTCGTGGCAAAATAGGACCCTGGTCGTTGATTTCGTCCAATTCCGAGAATATTTCCTTACTAGGATTTCTGAAACCAAAAACAGCAGAAAAACAAGAACTGGCTCTTCGACATCTTGTTAATAGGTTAGTTCCGTAAATGCATAAATACGACATAAAGTGTGCATAAAACATGTAGATATCATCAATAATGAAGCATGGAACATAAGAAATTATCGATACGTTGGAGACGTATCAGCATCCCCAAGCTTAGTTCTGCTCGTCCCGAGCAGGTAAAACGATAACAAAGATAATTTCTGAAGTGACATGCCATCATAATCTTGATCATACTATTTGTAAACATATGTAATGAATGCAGCGATCAAAACAATGGTAATGACATGAGTAAACAAATGAATCATAAAGCAAAGACTTTTCATGAATAGTACTTCAAGACAAGCATCAATAAGTCTTGCATAAGAGTTAACTCATAAAATCAAAGTAAAGGTGTTGAAGCAACACAAAGGAAGATTAAGTTTCAGCGGTTGCTTTCAACTTATAACATGTATATCTCATGGATATTGTCAACATAGAGTAATATAACAAGTGCAATAAGCAACATTTCACAAGTGTTTGCTTCTTGAGGTGGAGAGAGATAGGTGAACTGACTCAACATAAAAGTAAAAAGAATGGTCCTTCAAAGAGGAAAGCATTGATTGCTATATTTGTGCTAGAGCTTTGGTTTTAAAAACATCAAGAGAGTATAAAAATAAAGTTTTGAGAGGTGTTTGTTGTTGTCAACGAATGGTAATGGGTACTCTAACTACCTTATCAACCAGACTTTCAAGAGAGGCTCCCATGAAGGACGTTATTTCTACCACCGTGGTAGATCATCCCTCTTCTCTTTTGTTTACACATGTATTTTAGTGGGGTGGCACTCCTTCCAACCTTGCTTTCACAAACCATGGCTAACCGAATCCTCTGGTGCCTGCCAACAATCTCATACCATGAAGGAGTGCCTTTTTATTTTATTATGTTGACACTCCTCCCCACCTTTGCTTTCTCAAGCCATGGCTAACCGAATCCTTCGGGTGCCGTCCAACCTTTCACATACCATGGAGGAGTGTCTATTTGCAAAATTAAGTTGCTTACTGATGAATCAGAGCAAAACATGTGAAGAGAATTATTAATGAAGTTAATTAATTGGGGCTGGGAACCCCTTTGCCAGCTCTTTATGCAAAGTTATTGGATAAGCGGATGAAGCCACTAGTCCATTGTGAAAGTCTGTCCGAAGTAAATGACAAGATCGAAAGATAAAACACCACATACTTCCTCATGATCTATAAAACATTGACACAAATAAGAGATGATAAATTTTGAATTGTTTAAAGGTAGCACTCAAGCAATTTACTTTGGAATGGCGGAGAAATACCATGTAGGTAGGTATGGTGGACACAATTGGCATAGTGGTTGGCTCAAGGATTTTGGATGCATGAGAAGTATTCCCTCTCGATACAAGGTTTAGGCTAGCAAGGTTTATTTGAAACAAACACAAGGATGAACCGGTGCAGCAAGACTCACATAAAAGACATATTGTAAACATTATAAGACTCTACACCATCTTCCTTGTTGTTCAAAACTCAATACTAGAAATTATCTAGACCTTAGAGAGACCAAATATGCAAACCAAATTTTAGCAAGCTCTATGTATTTCTTCATTAATGGGTGCAAAGTATATGATGCAAGAGCTTAAACATGAGCACAACAATTGCCAAGTATCACATTACCCAAGACATTTTAGAATTACTACATGTAGCATTTTCCAATTCCAACCATATAACAATTTAACGAAGAAGAAACTTCGCCTTGAACATTATGAGTAAAGCCTAAGGACATATTTGTCCATATGCAACAGCGGAGCGTGTCTCTCTCCCACACAAAGAATGCTAGGATCCAACTTTATTCAAACAAAAACAAAACCAAAGCAAACCGACGCTCCAAGCAAAGTGCATAAGATGTGACTGAATAAAAATGTAGTTTCAGGGGAGGAACCTGATGATGTTGTCGATGAAGAAGGGGATGCCTTGGGCATTCCCAAGCTTAGACGCTTGAGTCTTCTTAGAATATGCAGGGGTGAACCACGGGGACATCCCCAAGCTTAGAGCTTTCACTCCTCTTGATCATAGTATATCATACTCCTCTCTTGATCCTTGAAAACTTCCTTCACACCAAACTTCAAGCAAACTCATTAGAGGGTTAGTGCACAATAAAAATTTACATGTTCAGAGGTGACACAATCATTCTTAACACTTCTGGACATTGCATAAAGCTACTGGACATTAATGGATCAAAGAAATTCATCCAACATAGCAAAAGAGGCAATGCGAAATAAAAGGCAGAATCTGTCAAAACAGAACAGTTCGTGAAGACGAATTTTAAAATGGCACCAGACTTGCTCAAATGGAAAAACTCAAAACTAATGAAAGTTGCGTACATATCTGAGGATCACTCACGTAAATTGGCATAATTTTCTGAGTTTCCTACAGAGAATTAGGCCCAGATTCGTGACAGCAAAGAAATCTGTCTCTGCGCAGTAATCCAAATCTAGTATGAACCTTACTATAGAGACTTTACTTGGCACAAAAACATGATAAGGAGAGGTTGCTACAGTAGTAAACAACTTCCAAGACTGAAATATAAAACAAAGTGCTGTAGTAAAAACATGGGTTGTCTCCCATAAGCGTTTTTCTTTAACTAGGCGCAGAAAGTGCAAATCAAGTATTTTCAAGAGATGAAGCATCAACATCATAATTTGCTCTAATAATAGAATCATAAGGTAACTTCATTCTTTTTCTAGGGAAGTGTTCCATACCTTTCTTGAGAGGAAATTGATATTTAATATTACCTTCTTCATATCAATAGTAGCACCAACGGTTCGAAGAAAAGGTCTTCCCAATATAATGGGACAAGATGCATTGCATTCAATATCCAAGACAACAAAATCAACGGGGACAAGGTTATTGTTAACCATAATATGAACATTATCAACTCTCCCCAAAGGTTTCTTTTTAGCATTATCAGCGAGATTAACATCCAAATAACAATTCTTTAATGGTGGCAAGTCAAGCATATCATAAACTTTCTTAGGCATAACAGAAATACTTGCACCAAGATCACATAAAGCATTACAATCAAAATCATTGACCCTCATCTTAATGATGGGCTCCCAACCATCTTCTAACTTTCTAGGAATAGAAGTTTCAAGTTTTAGTTTCTCTTCTCTAGCTTTTATGAGAGCATTTGTAATATGTTTTGTGAAAGCCAAATTTATAGTACTAGCATTAGGACTTTTAGCAAGTTTTTGTAAGAACTTTATAACTTCAGAGATGTGGCAATCATCAAAATCTAAATCATTATGAGCTACAGCAATGGGATCATTGTTCCCAAGGTTGGAAAAAATTTCAGCAGTTTTATCACAAGCAGTTTCAGCAGTTTTAGCAATTTCAGGCAGTTTTGTACGCTTTGCACTAGGAGTAGAAACATTGCCAACACCAATTATTTTACCATTGATAGTAGGAGGTGCAGCAACATGTGAGGAATCAACATTACTTTTGGTGGTGATAGTCCAAACTTTAGCTACATTATTCTCTTTAGCTAGTTTTTCATTTTCTTCTCTATCCCACCTAGCACGCAGTTCAGCCATTAATCTTATATTCTCATTAATTCTAACTTGGATGGCATTTGCTGTAGTAGTAATCTTATTATCAATATCCTTATTAGGCATAACTTTCAATTTTAAAAGATCAACATCAGAGGCAAGTCTATCAACTCTAGAAGCAAGAATATCAATTTTATCAAGCTTTTCCTCAACAGATTTGTTAAAAGCAGTTTGTGTACTAATAAATTCTTTAAGCATAGCTTCAAGACCAGGGTACACTCCTATTATTGTTGTAAGAATTCCCATAAGAATTACCATAACCATTACCATTAGCAGAAGGATATGGCCTATAGTTATTACCAGAATTGTTCCTATAAGCATTGTTGTTGAAATTATTATTTTTAATGAAATTCACATCAACATTTTCTTCTTGAGCAACCAATGAAGCTAAAGGAACATTATTAGGATCAACATTAGATCTACCATTCACAAGCATAGACATAATCACATCAATCTTATCACTCAAGGAGGAGGTTTCTTCAACAGAATTTACCTTCTTACCTTGTGGAGCTCTTTCCGTGTGCCATTCAGAGTAATTTATCATCATATCATCAAGAAGTTTTGTAGCCGCCCCAATGTGATGGACATAAAGGTACCTCCAGCAGCTGAATCCAATAAATTCCGCGAAGAAAAATTTAGTCCTGCATAGAAAGTTTGGATGATCATCCAAGTAGTCAGTCCATGGGTTGGGCAATTCTTTACCAAAGATTTCATTCTCTCCCATGCTTGAGCAACATGTTCATTATCTAATTGCTTGAAATTCATTATGCTACTTCTCAAAGATATAATTTTAGCGGGAGGATAATATCTACCAATAAAAGCATCCTTGCATTTAGTCCATGAATCAATACTATTCTTAGGCAAAGATAGCAACCAATCTTTAGCTCTTCCTCTTAATGAGAAAGGAAACAATTTCAATTTAATAATATCACCATCTACATCCTTATACTTTTGCATTTCACAAAGTTCAACAAAATTATTAAGATGGGCAGCAGCATCATCAGAACTAATACCAGAAAATTGATCTCTCATGACAAGATTTAGTAAAGCAGGTTTAATTTCAAAGAATTCTGCTGTAGTAGCAGGTGGAGCAATAGGTGTGCATAGGAAATCATTATTATTAGTGGTTGTGAAGTCACACAACTTAGTATTTTCAGGGGTATTCATTTTAGCAATAGTAAATAAAGCAAACTAGATAAAGTAAATGCAAGTAACTAAATTTTTTTGTGTTTTTGATATAGAGAGCAAGACAATAAATAAAGTAAAACTAGCAACTAATTTTTTTGTGTTTTGTTTAGGTGCAGCAAACAAAGTAGTAAATAAAATAAAGTAAGACAAAAACAAAGTAAAGAGATTGAGAAGTGGAGACTCCCTGCAAGTAGCTTGATCTCCCCACACCGGCGCCGTAAAAGAGCTTCGGCGTGTAGTTGACGTGGGAGATAGGAATCTTGTGGTGTAACTTTTCTTCAGGTCCCCGGCAACGGCGCCAGAAAAAGAGCTTGATGGCGTGTAACTCACACGTTCGTTGGGAACCCCAAGAGGAAGCACTACAAAAGTTCTGATAGACAACGTCCCAAAATCGTCAACTAAGGGGCATTTTTCGTCGCCTATGGGCCTAACCCGACGATATGGGTTCCGTTGTCGAAACTGCGTCAGGCAAAGTCCAACGACGATTTTTTCGGTCCGTCGCGCTTGGGCGCCCTTCCGCCACGGAAAATCGGACCGTTGCGGAAGTGTTTTCGGGAGCCCGTTGACTGCTGACGTCATGCAAACTGACACGTGGCAGACGCCGTTAACTGCCAGTTAACGGCGTTAACCGGCTGAAACCCCGTGGTAGATGGTAGGCCCACACGAGGCCTGCCACGTCTTAAGCGGGCCGGGCCAGATGACATAGTTTGACCGGTCAACTATATAGCTGGGCTGGTCCATTAGTTACGTGGGCCGGGCCTAACCTCTAAGGTTGACTGGTCAAAACTTAAATGGGCCGGCCCATTTAACATGTGGGGTCCACCTTACAAAGACTCGGACCGGCCCAAGAAGCAAGCCGGCCAAAAACACAGTGGGTCCCACTTTCCAAAAGGGCCACCATTTAGTGTGTGGGGTCCACCGTATAGCAAGTGGGCCGGCCCAACAAGCTAGTGGGCCGGGCCAAAACACAGGTGGGTCCCACTTTCCAGTTAAAGGGTCGGCCCATTTAGTTTGTGGGGTCCACCATATAGCAAGTGGGCCGCCCAACAAAATAGTGGGCCCAAAACACAGGTGGGTCCCACTTTCCTGTTAAAGGGCCGCCCATATAGTATGGGGCCACCATATAGCAAGGGCTGGCCAAAGGATGTCTACGGGTGCTTCTATTCTTGTAGACAGGGGCCCCCAAGAGGAGAGGTTTGTAGAACAGCAGCAAGTTTCCCTTAAGTGGATCACCCAAGGTTTATCGAACTCAGGGAGGAAGAGGTCAAAGATATCCCTCTCATGCAACCCTGCAACCACAAAGCAAGAAGTCTCTTGTGTCCCCAACACACCTAATAGGTGCACTAGTTCGGCGAAGAGATAGTGAAATACAGGTGGTATGAATATATATGAGTAGTAGCAACGGTGCCAGAAAATAGCTTGCTGGCGTGTAGTTGATGGTGGTAGTATTGCAGCAGTAGTAACGCAGTAAAACAAGAAACAAGCGTAGTAACTCAGCAGTATTTAAGGACAAGGCCTAGGGATTACACTTTCACTAGTGGACACTCTCAACATTGATCACATAACAGAATAGATAAATGCATACTCTACACTTTTGTTGGATGATGAACACATTGCGTAGGATTACACGAACCCTCAATGCCGGAGTTAACAAGCTCCACAATAATGCTCATGTTTAAGTAACCTTAAGTGTAAGATAGATCAAAAGACTAAACCAAGTACTAGCATAGCATGCACACTGTCACCTTCATGCATATGTAGGAGGAATAGATCACATCAATATTATCATAGCAATAGTTAACTTCGCAATCTACAAGAGATCATGATCATAGCATAAACCAAGTACTAACACGGTGCACGCACTGTCACCTTTGCACACATGCAGGAGGAATAAAACTACTTTAATAACACATCACTAGAGTAGCACATAGATAAATTGTGATACGATGCACATTGCAATCATAAAGAGATATAAATAAGCACTTCACTACGCTCTTCAACAATGAATAAGTACTTCGTGAAATATAGCCTAAGAGACCCACACGGTGCACACACTGTCACCTTTACACACGTGGGACAAGGAGTCTCCGGAGATCACATAAGTAAAACCCACTTGACTAGCATAATGACATCTAGATTACAAGCATCATCATATGAATCTCAATCATGTAAGGCAGCTCATGAGATTATTGTATTGAACTACATAGGAGAGAGATGAACCACATAGCTACCGGTACAGCCCCGAGCCTCGATGGAGAACTACTCCCTCCTCATGGGAGCAAGCAGCGTTGATGAAGATGGCGGTGGAGATGGCAGCGGTGTCGATGGAGAAGCCTTCCGGGGCACTTCCCCGTCCGGCAGGTGCCGAACAGAGACTCTCGTCCCCAGATCTTGGCTTCGCGATGACGGCGGCCTGGAACCTTTCGTATCGTGGCTTCCTCTCGTAAGGGTTTTCGGCGCAGGCTTTATAGGCGAAGAGGCGGCGCAGAGGGTCAACGAGGCGACCACACCATAGGGTGGCGCGGCCCCTGGGCCGCGCCACCATGTCATCTCGGGCCCACCAGGCCCCTCCGGCACGCTCTCGGGTGTTCTGATGCTTCCGGGCAAATAGGAACCCGGGCGTTGATTTCGTCCAATTCCGAGAATATTTCGTTACTAGGATTTCTGAAACCAAAACAGCAGTAAAAATGAACTGCACTTGCATCTTGTTAATAGGTTAGTTCCTAAAATGCATAAATATGACATATAATGTGTATAAAACATGTAGGTATCATCAATAAAGTAGCATGGAACATAAGAAATTATCGATACGTTGGAGATGTATCAGCATCCCCAAGCTTAGTTCTGCTCGTCCGAGCAGGTAAAACGATAACAAAGATAATTTCTTAAGTGACATGCCATCATAATCTTGATCATACTATTTGTAAACATATGTAATGAATGCAGCGATCAAAACAATGGTAATGACATGAGTAAACAAGTGAATCATAAAGCAAAGACTTTTCATGAATAGCTCTTCAAGACAAGCATCAATAAGTCTTGCATAAAAGTTAACTCATAAAGCAATAATTCAAAGTAGAGGTATTGAAGCAACACAAAGGAAGATTAAGTTTCAGCGGTTGCTTTCAACTTATAACATGTATATCTCATGGATAATTGTCAACATAGAGTAATATAACAAGTGCAATATGCAAATATGTAGGAATCAATGCACAGTTCACACAAGTGTTTGCTTCTTGGGATGGAGAGAGATAGGTAAACTGACTCAACAATAAAAGTAAAAGAAAGGTCCTTCAAAGAGGAAAGCATTGATTGCTATATTTGTGCTAGAGCTTTGATTTTGAAAACATCAAGAGAGTATAAAAGTAAAGTTTTGAGAGGTGTTTGTTGTTGTCAACGAATGGTAATGGGTACTCTAACTACCTTGCCAGACAAACCTTCAAAGAGCGGCTCCCATTTTATTTTATTTTGGGTGGCACTCCTTCCAACCTTTCTTTCACAAACCATGGCTAACCGAATCCTCGGGTGCCTGCCAACAATCTCATACCATGAAGGAGTGCCTTTTTATTTTAGTTTTATTATGATGACACTCCTCCCCACCTTTGCTTTCTCAAGCCATGGCTAACCGAATCCTTCGGGTGCCGTCCAACAATCACATACCATGGAGGAGTGTCTATTTTTGTTAATTAATTTGGGACTGGGAATCCCATTGCCAGCTCTTTTTGCAAAATTATTGGATAAGCGGATGAAGCCACTAGTCCATTGGTGAAAGTTGCCCAACAAGATTGAAAGATAAACACCACATATTTCCTCATGAGCTATAAAACATTGACACAAATCAGAGGTGATAAATTTTGAATGGTTTAAAGGTAGCACTCAAGCAATTTACTTTGGAATGGCGGAGAAATACCATGTAGTAGGTAGGTATGGTGGACACAAATGGCATGAATATTGGCTCAAGTATTTGGATGCATGAGAAGTATTCCCTCTCGATACAAGGTTTAGGCTAGCAAGGTTATTTGAAGCAAACTCAAGGATGAACCGGTGCAGCAAAACTCACATAAAAGACATATTGTAAACATTATAAGACTCTACACCGTCTTCCTTGTTGTTCAAAACTCAATACTAGAAATTATCTAGACCTTAGAGAGACCAATTATGCAAACCAAATTTTAGCAAGCTCTATGTATTTCTTCATTAATGGGTGCAAAGTATATGATGCAAGAGCTTAAACATGAGCACAACAATTGCCAAGTATCACATTACCCAAAACATTTTAGCAATTACTACATGTAGCATTTTCCAATTCCAACCATATAACAATTTAACGAAGAAGAAACTTCGCCATGAATATTATGAGCTAAGAACACATGTGTTCATACGAACCAGCGGAGCGTGTCTCTCTCCCACACAAGGATGAACTTATTCAGAGAACTAAGATAACAAAACAAAAACAAAAATAAAAGCACACAGACGCTCCAAGTAAAATACATAGGATGTGATGGAATAAAAATATAGTTTCACTAGAAGAAACCTGATAAGTTGTCGATGAAGAAGGGGATGCCTTGGGCATCCCCAAGCTTAGATGCTTGAGTCTTCTTAAAATATGCAGGGATGAACCACCGGGGCATCCCCAAGCTTAGACCTTTCACTCTTCTCGATCACATTATATCACCCTCTTCTATTGACCCTTGAAAACTTCCTTCACACCAAACTTCAAGCAAACTCATTAGAGGGTTAGTGCATAATCAAAAATTCACATGTTCAGAGGTGACACAATCATTATTTTCACTTCTGGACATTGCATAATGCTACTGGACATTAGTGGATCAAAGAAATAAATCCAACATAGCAAAAGAGGCAATGCGAAATAAAAGGCAGAATCTGTCAAAAACAGAACAGTCCGTAAAGACGAATTTAGAAATGGCACCAGACTTGCTCAAATGGAAAAACTCAAAACTAATGAAAGTTGCGTACATATCTGAGGATCACGCTCGTAAATTGGCAGATTTTTTTGAATTTTCTACAGAGAACTGTGCCCAGATTCGTGACAGACAGCAATGCTGTTTCTGCGCAGCGATCCCAAATATAACATCAACTTTGACATAGAAACTTTACTTGGCACAACAAAACACAAAACTAAGATAAGGAGAGGTTGCTACAGTAGTAAACAACTTCCAAAACACAAATATAAAACAAAGTACTGTAGCAAAATAACACATGGGTTATCTCCCAAGAAGTTCTTTTCTTTATAACCATTAAGATGGGCTCAGCAGTTTTAATGATGCACTTGCAAGAAATAGTATTTGAAGCAAAAGAGAGCATCAAGAGGCAAATTCAAAACACATTTAAGTCTAACATGCTTCCTATGCATAGGAATCTTGTAAATAAACAAGTTCATGAAGAGCAAAGTAACAAGCATAGGAAGATAAAACAAGTGTAGCTTCAAAAATTTCAGCACATAGAGAGGTGTTTTAGTAACATGAAAATTTCTACAACCATATTTTCCTCTCTCATAATAACTTTCAGTAGCATCATGAGCAAACTCAACAATATAACTATCACATAAAGCATTCTTATCATGAGTCTCATGCATAAAATAATTACTACTCCCAACATAAGCATAATCAATTTTATTAGTTGTAGTGGGAGCAAATTCAACAAAGTAGCTATCAAATATAGGAGGTATATTGTAATCATAATCAAATTTATCCTCCATAACAGGTGGTAACAAAAGACTACTATCATTATAATCATCATAAATGGGAGGCAAAGTATCATCAAAGTAAATTTTCTCCTCAATGCTTGGGGGACTAAAAATATCATGCTCATCAAAGCCAGCTTCCCCAAGCTTAGAATTTTCCATAGCATTAGCAACAATGGTGTTCAAAGCATTCATACTAATAACATTCCCATTATCATGCATATAAAGTTCCATGGGTTTTTTAATTCTTTCTTCAAACACATCATGTCCTAATTCAAGATAAAGTTCATAAAGATCTCTCATTTTATTGTTGTCTTCCATTAAGCCTAACTAGTGTAAACAAGAAACCAAATGTCGCAATTGCAGAGTCTAAAGGAAATAGCTTCGAGTACTTACAACGGCGCCGGGAAATAGCTTAGTAGCCAAGATCCGGAGTGTGAGTACCTTTTACCTTTCCTCCCCGGCAACGGCGCCAGAAAAGTGCTTGATGTCTACGGGTGCTTCTATTCTTGTAGACAGTGTTGGGCCCCCAAGAGGAGAGGTTTGTAGAACAGCAGCAAGTTTCCCTTAAGTGGATCACCCAAGGTTTATCGAACTCAGGGAGGAAGAGGTCAAAGATATCCCTCTCATGCAACCCTGCAACCACAAAGCAAGAAGTCTCTTGTGTCCCCAACACACCTAATAGGTGCACTAGTTCGGCGAAGAGATAGTGAAATACAGGTGGTATGAATATATATGAGTAGTAGCAACGGTGCCAGAAAATAGCTTGCTGGCGTGTAGTTGATGGTGGTAGTACAGTACAGTAGTAACGCAAAGAAACAAGAACAAGCAGTAGTAACTCAGCAGTATTTAAGGACAAGGCCTAGGATTACACTTTCACTAGTGGACACTCTCAACATTGATCACATAACAGAATAGATAAATGCATACTCTACACTTTTGTTGGATGATGAACACATTGCGTAGGATTACACGAACCCTCAATGCCGGAGTTAACAAGCTCCACAATAATGCTCATGTTTAAGTAACCTTAAGTGTAAGATAGATCAAAAGACTAAACCAAGTACTAGCATAGCATGCACACTGTCACCTTCATGCATATGTAGGAGGAATAGATCACATCAATATTATCATAGCAATAGTTAACTTCGCAATCTACAAGAGATCATGATCATAGCATAAACCAAGTACTAACACGGTGCACGCACTGTCACCTTTGCACACATGCAGGAGGAATAAAACTACTTTAATAACACATCACTAGAGTAGCACATAGATAAATTGTGATACGATGCACATTGCAATCATAAAGAGATATAAATAAGCACTTCACTACGCTCTTCAACAGTGAATAAGTACTTCTGTGAAATATAGCCTAAGAGACCCACACGGTGCACACACTGTCACCTTTACACACGTGGGACAAGGAGTCTCCGGAGATCACATAAGTAAAACCCACTTGACTAGCATAATGACATCTAGATTACAAGCATCATCATATGAATCTCAATCATGTAAGGCAGCTCATGAGATTATTGTATTGAACTACATAGGAGAGAGATGAACCACATAGCTACCGGTACAGCCCCGAGCCTCGATGGAGAACTACTCCCTCCTCATGGGAGCCAGCAGCGGTGATGAAGATGGCGGTGGAGATGGCAGCGGTGTCGATGGAGAAGCCTTCCGGGGCACTTCCCCGTCCCGGCAGGTGCCGGACAGAGACTCCTGTCCCCAGATCTTGGCTTCGCGATGACGGCGGCTCTGGAACTTTTCTCATCGTGGCTTCCTCCGTAAGGGTTTTCGATGCGGGGCTTTATATAGGCGAAGAGGCGGCGCAGGAGGGTCAACGAGGCGACCACACCATAGGGTGGGCGCCACGGGGCCGCGCCACCATGTCATCTCTGGGCCCACAGGGCCCCCTCCCGGCTCTCGGGTGTTCGGATGCTTCCGGCAAAATAGGAACCCGGGCGTTGATTTCGTCCAATTCCGAGAATATTTCGTTACTAGGATTTCTGAAACCAAAAAGCAGAAAACAGAACTGGCACTTCGGCATCTTGTTAATAGGTTAGTTCCAGAAAATGCATAAATATGACATATAATGTGTATAAAACATGTAGGTATCATCAATAAAGTAGCATGGAACATAAGAAATTATCGATACGTTGGAGACGTATCACCCAGCAAGATAGTGGGCCGGGCCAAAAACACAGGTGGGTCCCACTTTCCTGTTAAAGGGCCGGCCCAATTAGTATGTGGGGTCCACCATATAGAAGTGGGCCGGCCCAACAAGATAGTGGGCCGGGCCAAAAACACAGGTGGGTCCCACTTTCTCTTAAAGGGCCGGCCCATTTAGTATGTGGGGTCCACCACAAAAGCAAATGGGCTGGCCCAACAAATTAGTGGGCCGGGCCAAAAGCACAGGTGGGTCCCACTTTCCTGTTAAAGGGCCGGCCCAATTAGTATGTGGGGTCCACCATATAGCCCAATTAGTATGTGGGGTCCACCATATAGCAAGTGGGCCGGCCCAACAAGATAGTGGGCCGGGCCAAAAACACAGGTGGGTCCCACTTTCCTCTTAAAGGGCCGGCCCATTTAGTATGTGGGGTCCACCACAAAAGCAATTGGGCTGGCCCAACTAAGTAGTGGGTGGGGTCCACCTTAAAGCAAGTGGGCCAGCCCAACTAGAGTGTGGGGTCCACCGTCAATCAAATGGGCTGGCCCAATAAGTAAGTGGGCCAGCCCGTTTAGTTGCTGTTTATATGCTGGCATAATATGGGCTTTAGGAATTTGCGGGCAGGCACATATGTGATTTCGCTTAAATGGGCCGTTTAAGGGATGGGAATTCGTGATTTAGATACTGAGAATATTTACGCAGCATTGATTTCTGTCGGATAGCCTCACTTACCACAAGCACCAAAGAAAAAATGCGCGAAAGAACTATAAAAACTAACTAAATATTACATCAGCTGCAAGGCATTGAAAAAATATTACAGAACCCAGAGAAATTGAATGGTAATTAAACCTAGCAATACAATGAAGCGATCCGGCAATCTTTTAAGTTGTCCATGCAGCACCTATATCTGAAACAAAGACATTACAAGTTAAGACAACAACAATGGAAAGGCAAAGACACTACAATATTGTTTGCCAAAGAATTTGGAACTCATCATTTCGTCGTTATAACAAGATCATTGTAATGCGCACAATAAGCAAACAAAGAGTGCATGCCGCATACCAACAGCCAATATAACAGAGCATGTTAGAATGAAACAGCAGACTTACTACTGTCGAGTCCCATGCAAACCAACATGTTCAGGGAGTACAAAATTGGCATGAACAACATAGTAGCAGGCTATAAATTTTGTAACAACGACTGAGCAAGATGAAGTTATGATGGCTACATCTACAGAGCAGGGAATGTAAACCAAAAAATAGAAGTTACGATGGCAAAAGCTAAAGAGGAGGGAATGTGAACCAACATGTGCCAAGTGCAATTACTTCATTTTGGCCGTGAACTAAATAATACTCCTGAACTTATAGTGAAGGGGATGCAAATCAAGATGTTTCGGGATATAAACTTGTAATGAGCAACACATAGAGGATAGTTGATGCTGGAGCTTAGGATGGACCAGATACAGAATATAGTGGGATCACCTGTGAACTTGTATAAGAGGGAATGCAAACCAATATGTTCAGCTTTCCATATGTGAGCGTCATGCCAAGTCAGAGAAACAAGTCAATAATGCAGCTTTTGAAGAACAAGATGGCACGCAAAATTATTATCTAGTAGTATGACAAGTTTATTTGTACTACAGGCTAGATAGCAGAGTGATAGCATGCCAAACTAAGTCCTTACTTTGTTAGCTTACAATGAACTAGATACAAAACAATGGCATCACCTGTAGTACAGGGAATGCAAGCCAACATGTTCATGGAGTAAAAAATTGGCACAAACAACATAGTAGCAGGCCATAATTTTTGTAACAACGACTGAGCAAGATAAAGTTATGATGGCTAGATCTACAGAGCAGGGAATGTAAACCAAATATAGAAGTTACGATGCCAAAAGCTATAGAGCAGGGAATGCGAACCAACATGTGCAATTACTTAAAATTGGCCATGAACTAAATAATAGCAGGATGTTACTATAATACCTATAATTTTTGTAACAACGACTGAGCAAGATAGAAGTTATGATGGCTACATCTACAGAGCAGGGAATGCAAACCAAAATGTTCAATCGCTTAAAGTTAGCAATGAAGTAGAAAATAGCAACGTGTTACGGTCATAGCTAGGAATGAACTAAAAGAGCTTCAGACAAACAAGCATCTGAACCCAGAACATGGCGCTAAAACAAGGGACTTACATTAGGAGAAGCACTCTGTGGGAGTCACAGCAGATCTTCCTGGGGTTGATAGATCCGGTGATGAAGTACGCTACATGTGCTACTTGGGGTTGGAGAGACGGCCATTACACTTCATGGTTACTCATCTCATCTGCAAAAACGTAACGGCGCGTCGTTAGCACAAACAGGTTCCCCCAAGATTAAACAAGAACTTGCAGGCAAGCAATAGAAAAGCGACAGTAGAAGAGTTTAGATCATGCACGGCGCCGGTGAAGCAGATCCGGTTCATGCACAGCGGTGTCGGTGAGCAAGATACGATGCGGTGGACGACGGATCCGGCGAAGCGGCTCCGGTGGGGTGGACGATACCGCAGCTGAAGCGACTGCGGTAGACTGCTGGATGAGCATATGGTTTCGAGGTTCGGCGGGGATGATCCGGTCCGGTTGATGACGGCGTCGATGAAGCGGCTCCGGCAGGCAGCCGGATGACGAGGATCGCGAGGGCTCGGGTAGGCCAGGGAAGTCCGGCGGGGATGTTCCGGTGCGGTGGTCGTGGAGGTGGTAGAGAGAGGGACTTGAGAAGTTCCGGTGGGTGGTCTCAGAGGAAATGAATTTTTTTGGGAGGGTTTCCGGGGCTAGGGAGGTGGTGATCCAAAAAATGACGGGCAGACCCCCCCACCAACCGACTTTGCTGTCATCTCCACAGGGGTAGAATGGGAATTTGGAAGCGTACGAAATTTTTGTATTTTGTAGGCGGGAAGTTTTGCCGCTATGAGATTTTGAATTTCGCTAAGGTCCAAGTATAATGATAAAAAATTGTGAGACCGTACTAGTACCTCTGTTCAAGGCCGA
Organism: Lolium multiflorum; assembly: GCA_030979885.1. NCBI lineage: Eukaryota > Viridiplantae > Streptophyta > Magnoliopsida > Poales > Poaceae > Lolium > Lolium multiflorum. Next base: position 67,150,770 of record CM061748.1, on the reverse strand, counting down.
GTGCAAAATCAAATCATCATCATCTTGAATATTGGTCACTACCATGGTCATGATCTATCTCTGAAATTAGCGTATCCGCTATATCAAAGTATAATGATAAAAAAAATTGTGAGACCGTACTAGTACTTCTATTCTAGGCCGAGTGCAACATCAAATCATCATCACGTTGAAAATTTGTTACCATGATCATGATCTATCTCTGAAATTGGCGCATCCGCTATATCTTTCAAAGTATAATTATAATAAAAATTGTGAGACCATACTAGTACTTCTGTTCAAGTTCGAGTGCAACATTAAATCATCATCACGTTGAAAATTTGTTACCATGATCATGATCTACCTCTGAAAATGGGCGCATCCGCTAAAACTTGCAAAGTATAATGATACAAAATTGTGAGACCGTACTAGTACTTATGTTCAAGGTCGAGTGCAACATCAAATCATCATTACATTGAAAAGTGTGTTACCATGATCACGATCTATCTCTGAATTTGGCGCATCCGCTAAATCTCGCAAAGTATAATGATAAAAAAATTGTGAGATTGTACTTCTCTGTTCAAGTTCGAGTGCAACATCAAATCATCATCACGTTGAAAATTTGTTACCATGATCATGATCTATCTCTGAATTTGGCGCATCTGCTAAATCTTGCAAAGTATAATGATAAAGAAATTGTAAGACAGTAGTAGTACTTCTGTTCAAGGTCGAGTGCAACATCAAATCATCATCACGTTGAAAATTTGTTACCATGATCCTCTGAAAATAGGCGCATCCGCTAAAACTTGCAAAGTATAATGATACAAAATTGTGAGACCGTACTAGTACTTATGTTCAAGGTCTAGTGCAACATCAAATCATCATTACATTGAAAATTGTGTTACCATGATCATGATCTATCTCTGAATTTGGCGCATCCGCTAAATCTCGCAAAGTATAATGATAAAAAAATTGTGAGACTGTACTAGTACTTATGTTCAAGGCCGAGTGCAGGATCAAATCATCATCATGTTGAAATTTGTTACAACGATCATGACATATCTCTAAAATTGGCGCATCCGCTAAATCTTGCACGTGGCGCATCTCGGTGCGGAGCAACAAGCCGGTGCTATCAAGGTTGAGGCGTCGGTAGCGTCATCGGGCTCTCCTCTTTTGATAGATCTTCTACATGGCGTGGCGCACCGCCCACCGAGAAGCAGTCATATGTGAGATCGAGGTGGAGACGTCGCCGGCATCCTCGAGGCGCGACCGCCCTTCTACGAGCCAGAGTCGACTCAAGGTATGAATCCATGCGCTGTCGCGTCCCTTCTGCATATGAAGTGGAATGCCTTAGATTTATTGTTCTTCTCTTACGATTATTTGCCGGACATGTGTGCTCTTTCTCTGAATATATTGCTTGAAAAGCTAACCAAGTTACTTAAATTCACTTCGTTCTTAATCTTGCGTGCTAATTTTGTTATTTTTGCTGACAGTGGTGCGCGCAAGGAAATTTATTTCTGGGTGTGCTGAGCTGTTAGGCCTAAGTCGAAATCCTCAGCTAAACAAGGCCTCAGCTTAACACATAAAAAGGTGTTCAATCTCGCCCACAATGTCCTCTTCTTTCCTCTTCCTTTATTGGAACTTGTTTTGCAGACAAGGAAAGTGGCACGTGTAATGTGAGTAAAACCCTCTTAGCCAAAATCAGCTACGAGCAAGATTTTATGTATTGTAGATTCCCCAATTGACTCTCATCCCCAATGTAGTCTTTTTTATGTCAGTATAGACTTCTTTACTGGATGTATACTATCGTACATGGCATGCATTTGCCTAATGAGGAGCATTGTATTGCCATTCTAGCCAACCTGATCGATCTGTCAAGCTTCATGCACGAGATGCCATGTTTAATTTACTCCCTCGCTCCGATCCATATTTATTGGTGTAAAATGAATGTGAATCGGAGGGAGTACTCTTCTTAGATAGTACTATACCAGTTCAAAAAAAAGTACTGTACTACTACATCACAAATGCATCAAAAGAGTACTACATCACAAGACCACCACGGTTGTACTAGTAGAGTTTAATGCTTAACTTCCAAAGGGAATAAGATTACACATATGAACTTTAAACAGGCGCTGTCCGATGTCTGCTTGTTTGGGAGCACAACATAAATAATACTACCCCCGTCCATACATAAGTGACTAAACTTTGTCTGAAGATGTTTCATCTATATATGTTTTTAGTGTGTAGATACATCCGTATCTTGAAGGAAAAAGGTGAGCCGCTAACTTTTTGAATAGAGTGAGTAATACAATTCGGATAAACAATGGTGTAGTAAAACAAATACTCCTGCCCATCATAAAACAAAACACAGACTGACTCAAATATATGTACAGATCACAAAAAAGGTTTCATCAGAACCCGAACATATACATGCAGAAATGACCGTTTGATCACATAAAACAAAGGTTTCGTGGCATATTTATGCCCCCAAAACAAGCAGACGTAGGACAGCGCCAACGTACTAGCAGCTAGCACTATGGAGCTGCAGTACAAACAAATGGTGCAGCGACATTTCCACCAGAACGAAAACTAAAAGACATCAGACCAAACAAAAGCTGGGCTATCACTTCTTGCCCAAACAAGCCTTGCTCCTTCATATGCGACTTCCTTTTCTCTTATGGATGTTGAACTTTGAATTAGATGGGTTCCTGACAGCGCGTTCTTTTTCGTGTCCTTGATGTTGCACTCTGGATCAGGTCGGTTACTGTCAGGAAATGAACAAATTGATCAGCAAAAGTCATATGTAAATGAATGCAAAGGTTACATATGAATGACTAACCCGGTCTAACTGAGTAGGGATGTAAAGTGCACCAACGTCTAGCAGAATTGTACTTTCTCCACTGCCAGTTGCTCATATCTAATTGGAATACTCCCTCCTTTGCCCGTACAACCAGCTCATTTTTGTCCTCAAATACGCAGAGTAACCTTACTGCATGTTTCCAATTGTATGGAAATGATGTGTCAAGGCCAAAAAAAGTATCCAATTCAAAATTTATATGACATGTCCATGACTCGTGATCGCCTGTTGATGATCTTGTACTGGTCCATGTTTGTAGGGTGAAGTCTCTTATAACAGCAAGGGCAACATCTCCATTATGTCCCTTGAAGATGTGAATGTTAAGCATGAATATATCATGCGTCTCATGAGGGCACTGAATATATTTCAGAGCCTTCTTTGCATGGTCAAGCTCAATGATATATCTAGACTTCGTTGGCCAGTACAAAATACCCCCTATGAGAGTTGCCGGTCTACGGTCAATCTCTGACAGCATCGGAGTTGATCGAGCTAGAAACTCCCATTCTTTTGAATCTGGTGAGTAGATATGAGCCTGTGCATCGTAACGTTTAGTTGTTATCCAAACAACCGAGAACTTGCCACAATGTGTAAACGGTTCAGAGTTGTTTCTCGAACAGAGAATTGAGCCGCTGCTTTCAATTGTGTGATTGCGCCACAATGGTGGTTCTGGTATCGCTGTGAGAACTTGCCTAATTGGATCCCAGACTGATATATACCCTCTGGATACATTAGAATGGAGTAGCACCATACCATCGCGGCATCCCAGGACATAGATTTTGGGACCGTTCACTTGAGACGGGATTGCCAGCATCTTCAAGATGGCCGGGTGAAGATCATGCTCTGTGATGAATCGATTGTCCTCGGAGTTGTTGGTGAAAAACCCTAGCAACGGGTTTCCTCCGTTGTGTGACACAGTTAGCTTTCTGAAATAATTGCTTCCCATACATTGCCTCCATGCTTTCTTGGTGCCTGATGCAGCTAGTAAGCAGGTTGGATGGGGAGGAAGCCTGACAAGAATCTGAGAGACTACATCTCCAGGCAGATCGTTGATTGTTGTGGGTGTCCTTCGACTGAAGCTGGTAGGATTATGCAAATCGCACGATGCATCGTCAAAATTATGTAAACAGCACACTGCATCATCTATTTTTTAAAACAAAATGCAACATCTAATTTGACTAAGCAGCAAAATGCATCATCTAATTCATCATCAAAGTTTCCTAAACTGCACGGTGCATCAGCAAAATCAAAATAGTGTAAACAGCACAATGCATCAGCAAAATCAAAATAATGTAAACAGGACAATGCATCAGCAAAATCAAAATAATGTGAACAGCACAATGCATCAGCAAAATCAAAATATTGTAAACAGGACAATGCAATTGTAATCCTGTTGCATAATCAATGAAGCCCTTAATTTGCAAAAAAAAAACACCACAAAAATAGGACGCACCAACGGAAGGCAATCTCGCATATACAGTAATAATTGCTAACGTGTCAACACGATTGGAGGAAAAAGAGACCTCTACAGGACCCAAAACGCTGTGGTAACATCAGATGGGGTTAGCTTTGATATAGGTAATAAAATGTAAACAGCACAATACATCATCTAAGTTGACAGCAAAATTCTTCATCGAAATTTCCCACACTGTTCAAGGAATCAGAAAAATTACCTAAAAGGCTAAAAGAGCAAAATGCATCATCAGAGTAAAATATATGTAAACAGTACAATGCATCATCCAACTTTTGGCTAAACAGCAGAGAGCATTAGCTAGGTTGACAGAAAAACAAAAACAAAAAAAACCATGAAAAATTCCTGAAGAGGTGAGTGCATCAGAAAAATTACTACCTAAAAAGCATAATGAATCACCCAAATTACAAAAGAAGCAGAATGCATCATCAAAAATACAAAAACATCTCAATGCATCATCACGTCTGGTTTGGGCAAAAAACCCAATCCACCAGATCTAACCTCATTGCAGTTGGGGAAGGTAGAACTTACAAAGGGGTTGACGAGTCACGATCATATGCAACAAGCGCCGCCTTAGATGAAGTCACCATCCAAGCTCTCGACGCGTTCAAAGCAGCCAGCTTCGAAGCCTCCGACGGTTCTCCCGGCTGCGCCGCCAAAACTCTCGAAGCACGCGCCAAGACTTTCCAACAAAATGCAGCTTCGATACGAGCATTTGCCAGCGCCACAGCGCCCGGGCCCGTCCTAGCCACCGCCTTCGCCTTTGCCTCCGCATCCGCTTTACATGTCTCCGCCGATGCATGCAGAGCATCCGTCTCCGCTTTCCATGTATCCGCCGACGCAGTGTAGGCATCGAGCGACGCCGTTTTCATTTCCTAGAAAACCCAGTAAGTTACTCACATTGCAATCCCCAAATTAAGGTTATATCGAACACAATGACCGATGAACCTCTGTACTCGCCGGAGGTTGGAGATGTACATACCTGCGAAGATCGGTCCGGTGGTGCTTGACGGTGGTGCGTCGGGGACGGGGGAGAACTCGGCGGGGAGAATGGTGGCGCGGCCCAAGACGGCGGCGCGGAGAGGGGCGACGGTGCGGTCATCGAACCTCGGCAGACAGTATTTTGTATATATATATGAGAAGAAGAATAAAGTCTGGTCGAATGAGGCAGCGCGACCGGCAGAGTACAACCGAAGGCTACTAGTGCTACCTTGGAGTATTGTAGTAATATAACATAATAAAAATAATGGCCTTGTTTAAACCACTCTTGTCAGTGTGGCATCGCGTCCAAATTTAATGCATTCTGTGGAAATCGGAATAATGCTGTAAAAACTCTCATACTAGTGTGGTATATATAGCATGCACCGACACTTTTCAACAAAATGTCGTCTCCATTTCATAGGAGACTGCTTGCACACTGGGATACGATGCTGACATGACGAAGGGCGCAGAAGTATTTTGGAGTATTTCATTCGAGCAGATCGGGGCGACGGTGCGTCTTTGGAGGGAATACCGTGTGGTGTGTCTTTGGAGGGAATACCGTACGTACTTAGGAGTATTTCATTCGAGCAGACTGCTTGCACACTGGGATACGATGCTGACATGACGAAGGGCGCAGAAGTTTGCGAAAATGGTTGTACTACCATCCGACCATTAGTATAATCGAGCAGCCTAGTATAATCATTGCGCGATAGCTTACACGAGAAGGAAAAGAGCCGAACAGCTGTGGATAATAAAAGCATTTGGCTCTTCGAGGATCCTTCTTCTACTGCCTTCTCAAAGGAGTACTACTATTGTAATCTTTTTTTGTTTTTCTGGGACCTTCGGGTCCCTTCCCCGTTGAAAAGTGAAGTGTTTCGAATACATTCATATGCCTATGTTTCTATTTTTACAAGCAAATAAATAACAAAGGATGACTCAATGCACAAGTTGATCTCATTTTGAAATTTTTTTAAACTTCTTCTATTGTATTCAAATTTGATTAGAAGGAGTCGATCGATTGTACATGCCAATCGTATAGCTTGGTGGGTGGATTGGCATTTGAAGTTTGGTCATTGTGTTCTTGTTTGTTACCACCCTCGCAAGGCACGTCCAAGTATTTCCTGTCAGAATTTATGGCATGTATGTAGTTAAATAACCTACATTATTTCAATTATGAGTTTAATTACTAGGCAAAAGCTTAAAAATCCATATATAGTTGCAGATTAAGATGAACAAATCCTTGAACCTATATCTACAAAATTGATGGCACTAACACATCCTACCAAGCGGAAAGCATGTCTACCCTACTGCTTCCAAAAGGTGGAATTATGACAATAATGTGCAACTGTTAAAATTTGGTAGCCCTCCTTCACAATTAACACACATCTAGCCATTTTTGTACAGTAATAAAAAAGGGAAATCATTCTTTCATGCATGCATATAATTGTTAGAATCTCTTGTTTGTGAAGTTGCTTAAAATACGATCTCTTCCAAACTTGAGGTCATATGATAACTAAAAAGTTTTGTATGGCGGGATTTTGCATCAAAGTACATGCGCACAATACTCACTTGTGGGCAGAAAGCCAAACAAACTCATATTACTAGGTTTGTATTAATGTGTTCTAGAAATTTCACCATCACACATGATTTTGTGCTTGCGTTAATTTTACTTTAAAAACTTCTTCCAAATTCAAATTTTCTTCAAACATGCCAACGGTACATGTCTACCAATTAATAATTAAGGGTACACCACACGTACTGCCTCGTAGGGTACATAAAAAATTACTATATTTTATGGCATGTACTAATTTCACATAATCTACAACTCAACGTTGAGTTTAATGATCAGCCCAGAACTAGAAAACAAATATACATATAGTTGCAAATTAACCTAGAAAAGCTCTAGTATCCTTTAAAACCCTAGAAAATGGCCATGCATGCATGCATCCTACTCATAATAATTAATTAAGGTCTCGATCTCTATACTGCTCACGAAGTTTGGAATTCTGGCAAATATGCAACTTGTTTCATTAATTTACCATGGCGAGATAGATGCATGCACATCGATCACTTAAAAAATATAAAGTTTGTAAAGGATTTGGCATCCATATATGCTCACCGGATATATAGATAAGGCCAAGCAAACACATCGAATATTTGTGAAGAAATGTTTTTGCTAGAACCTTCAAATTTTTAGATTTACATCACACACAAAGAACACACCTTTAATTTCGCCAGGTTTGTGCACTAATAAAGTACTCCTACAGTACTAGAAATTGGATTGTTCTACTCCGGAGTGATATGCTCACCGGAGTATTTTTGGATCTTAGCTGGAGCGGCGTTTGGCGGTTGCACGAAGCCGTGCTGGATGTTAAGCCTGTCGAGGCACGCCTGGTGGAAAGCGTGCGCCACCTTAGCCTCATCGGCGCGCCGCTGCAATGCTGCGTCCCTGGGATTTGCAGCCGCCGCATTCTTAGCCTGCACGAAAGCTTGCAGAGCATCCCGGCATCTATAGAGTGCCGGGAACATCACGTTATATACGAGCTCCTTGGCGGTGTTGCTCCTGCAAAGGGCGTCGCCGTGATGCGCTTCGAAAGAACGGCCTGGCTCCACGGCCGGCACCGCCTGAAGTGCGGTCGGATTAGGCGGCTGGCCACGGGAGCTCCCTGCCTCCGCATCGTTCGCGCCGGCCGGGAAGGGGATCTCACCTGCTGGCAAAGAAAACCATGCGGCATGCGCGGGCGGAAAAGCCGGCCAGGGCCGAGCGGGCGTCGCATGCGGGGTTGCGTGGGAGATCCCTGCCTCTGCATCCATCGGCCCGCACGGGAAGCGGCTGGCGAGGGGCTCCACGGCCAGCGCCGCCGCCGCGGGCTGAACAACCGGCCAGTGCAGAGCGGGCGGGTTATGCCTTGGTGCGCGATGGACGAAGCGAAGGCGGCGCTGATGCTCCGCTTCCTCGTCGGTGGTAGGACTACGCGCGCGGCGACCAGAGCCAAGTCGGAAGGCCATAGATATGTCGATTGGTCACTTAAGCTGGAGAGGTTCTCTTACCATTTCGGAGAAGCGGAGTAAGAGGAAGTTGTTGCTTATACGGGTTCACTGCCACGTTGGGTTAAGAGGGGCAAAGTTGGTCAATGCCTAGGAAGTTGGAATCGTTTTGGCCCCAATTTTTTAATTACCTTGCGGTTCATCTCTCGGTCTCTCCCACCTCTTCACTATCCCTCCCCTTGCCTCCTTTCATGCTTCATCGTAGTGCATCTTGTTTTTCTAGCACCTTCACAAAAATCATACACATTTGGCCGATTCTGTCATTGTGTGCACTAATAAAGTAAAAAATCCATTATATGTGAATAAACGTTTAATACACTAGCTCGCAAAGATGTTTCTCAAGGCGATATGCACAATGCCTGCCAAAAATGGGTCATGATAACTAAATTTCGTGTTAATTTTTGCATGACATGTACTCACTTGTGTATGAAGCCAAGCAAACTCATAATCTATACCAAAAAAATGTGAAAGAGTTCTTTTTAGTATCCTTCATACATGGGGTTCCTATTTTTACTTTCTATTTTTACTAGTTACAAGTACTCATGCATGAAAACTTTTGAAAATATGTGCATTTTGGGCTGTGTGGAGACATGGTACAATAATATATTCAAGTTGATATACAAAGTCTAGACATATTCAAACTAGACAAATAATGTATCTAACCCCCTAACCCTAAACTCTGTCTTATGAAGTCAAGCATGCATGAAGAGAATTGGTTTTGGGTTTCAAACATGGAAATTTCAAAATCATCCCAAAAGCTTCATTTTAGAGCGACTAAGAAGGATCCAGGCTTACCTTTCCATTTTCATGTTTTAAACTTGTTTAAATCTTGGTCAAATCTAGGATTTGACCAAGATTCAAATGGGCATAAAATAAAAAAATGAAAAAATGAAAAACCAAAGCGCACATAGTCTTCTTATATGTCATATAGTAAGCATTAAAGTTGGTAAACAAGGTCTAGACATATTCAAACTAGACAAATCATGTATCTACCCCCTAACCCCTAAACTCTATCTTATGACGAAGTCAAGCATGAAGATTAAGTGGTTTTGGGTTTCAAACATGGAAATTTCAAAAACCTCCCAAAAACTTCATTTTAGGGTGACTAAGAAGGATACAGGCTTCCCTTTTCATTTTCATGTTCTATACTTGTTTAAATCTTGGTCAAACCTAGGATTTGACCAAGATTCAAATGTGCATCAAAATTCCAAAAAAATCAGAAAAATGAAAAACCAAAGCACATAGTTTTCTTATGTCATATAGTAAGCATTAAAGTTGATAAACAAGGGTCTAGACATATTCAAACAAGAAAAATCATGTATCTACCCCCTAACCCTAAACTTTGTCTTATGTAGTCAAGCATGAAGAGAAGTGGTTTTGGGTTTCAAATATGGAAATTTCAAAAACCTATCAAAAGCTTCATTTTAGAGTGACTAAGAAGGATCCATGCTTACCTTTTCATTTTCATATTTGAAACTTGTTTAAATCATTGTCAAACCTAGGATTTGACCAAGATTTAAATGGGCATAAAATTAAAAAAATCGGAAAAATGAAAAACAAAAGCACATAGTCTTCTTATGTCACATATATATATATAGTAAGCATTCAAAAGTTGATAAACAAGGTCTTGCTAGACATATTCAAATAAGACAAATCATGTATCTACCCCTCTAACCCTAAACTCTGTCTTATGAAGTCAAGCATGAAGAGAAGTGGTTTTAGGTTTCAAACATGGAAATTTCAAAAACCTCCCAAAAACTTCATTTTAGAGTGACTAAGAAGGATACATGTTTCCCTTTTCATTTTCATGTTTTAAACTTGTTTAAATCTTGGTCAAACCTTGGATTTGACCAAGATACAAATGGGCACAAAAAATGAAAAACAAAAAGCACATAGTGTTCTTATGTCATATCGTAAGCATTGAAGTTGATAAACAAGGTCTAGATATATCCAAACCAGACAAATCATGTATGTACCCCGTGTCGATCTTATGAAGTCTAGCATGAAGAAAAGTCGTTTTGGCCGGGTTTCAAACATGGAAATTTCAAGAACATCCCAAAAGCTTCATTTTAGAGCGACTAAGAAGGATCCAGGCTTACCTTTCCATTTTCATGATTTAAACTTGTTTAAATCTTGGTCAAATCTTGCTCAAGCATGAAGATAAGTGGTTTTGGGTTTCAAACATGGAAATTTCAAAAACCTCCCAAAAACTTCATTTTAGGGTGACTAAGAAGGATACAGGCTTCCCTTTTCATTTTCATGTTCTATATATACTTGTTTAAATCTTGGTCAAACCTAGGATTTGACCAAGATTCAAATGTGCATCAAAATTCTAAAAAAATCAGAAAAATGAAAAACCAAAGCACATAGTCTTCTTATGTCATATAGTAAGCATTAAAGTTGATAAACATGGTCTAGACATATTCAAACCATACAAATCATGTATCTACCCCCTAACCCCTAAACTATGTCTTATGAAGTCAAGCATGAAGAGAAGTGGTTTTGGGTTTCAAACATGGAAATTTCAAAACCCCAAAAACTTCATTTTAGAGTGACTAAGAAGGATACATGCTTCCCTTTTCATTTTCATGTTTTAAACTTGTTTAAATCTTGGTCAAACCTAGGATTTGATAAACATGGTCTAGACATATTCAAACCAGACAAATCATGTATCTACCCCCTATCGACCCTAAACTTCTTCTTATGAAGTCAAGCATGAAGAGAAGTGGTTTTGGGTTTCAAACATGGAAATTTCAAAAACCTCCCAAAATTAAAGCTTCATTTTAGAGTGACTAGTTAAGAAGGATCCAGGCTTACCTTTTCATTTTCATGTTTTAAACTTGTTTAAATCTTGTTCAAACCTAGGATTTGACCAATATTCAAATGGGCATAAAATAAAAAATAAATAAAATAAAAAACCAAAGCACATAGTCTTCTTATGTCATATAGTAAGCATTCAAGTTCATGAACAAGGTCTAGACATATTCAAACCAGACAAATCATGTACCCCCTAACCCTAAACTTTGTCTTAATTATATATGAAGTCAAGCATGAAGCAGAGAAGTGTGGTTTTGGGTTTCAAACATGGAAATTTCAAAAACCTCCCAAAAAGCTTCATTTTAATTAGACTGGCTGGTTAATTAAGAAGGATCCATGATTAATTACCTTTTCATTGTCATGTTTTAAACTTGTTTAAATCTTGGTCGAACCTAGGATTTGACCAAGATTCAAATGGGCATAAAAATTCAGAAAAAATCGAAAGAATGAAAAACCAAAGCACATAGCCTTCTTATGTCATATAGTAAGCATTCAAATTGATAAACATGGTCTAGACATATTCAAACTAGAAAAATCATGTATCTACCCCTAACCCTAAACTCTGTCTTATGAAGTCAAGCATGAACAGAAGTACGGTGGTTTTGGGTTTCAAACATGGTAAATTCAAGAACCTCCCAAAAGCTTCATTTTAGAGTTACTAAGAGAAAGATCCGGACTTAATTACCTTATCATTTTCACATGTTAAACTTGTTTAAATCTTGCTCAACAAACCTAGGATTTTACCAAGATTCTCAAATGGGCATAAAAATCAAAAAATGAAATACCAATGCACATAGTCCTCTTAAGTCATAAAGTAAGCATTCAAGTTGATAAACAAGGTCTAGACATATTCAAACAAGACAAATCATGTATCTACCCCCTATCGACCCTAAACTTCGTCTTATGAAGTCAAGCATGAAGAGAAGTGGTTTTGGGTTTCAAACATGGAAATTTCAAAAACCTCCCAAAATTCAGCTTCATTTTAGAGCGACTAAGAAGGATCGATGCTTACCTTTTCATTTCCATGTTTTAAACTTATTTAAATCTTGGTCAAACCTAGCTAGGATTTGACCAAGATTCAAATGGGCATAAAAATTCAGACAAAAAATCTAAAGAATGAAAAACCAAAGCACATAGCCTTCTTAATTATGTCATATAGTAAACACTCAAGTTGATAAACAAGCTAGGTCTAGACATATTCAAACCAGAAAAATCATGTGTATATCTACCCCTAACCCTAAACTCTGTCTTATGAAGTCAATCATGAAGAGAATTGGTTTTGGGTTTCAAACATGGAAATTTCAAGTACGTCCCAAAAGCTTCATATATTTTAGAGTGACTAATTAAGAAGGATCTTGGCTTACGTTTTCATTTTCATGCTTGAAACTTGTTTAAATCTTGGTTGAACCTAGGATTTGACCAGAATCAAATGTGCATAAAATTCTTAAAAAAAATAGAAAAATGAAAAACAAAAGCACATGGTCTTCTTATGTCATATAGTAAGCATTCAAGTTGATAAACAAGGTTTAGACATATTCAAACCAGACAAATCATGTATCTACCCCCTAACCCTAAACTCGGTCTTATGAAGTCTAGCATGAGGAGAAGTCGTTTTGGGTTTCAAACGTTTAAGCCAAAAGCCCCATTTCAAATATTTCAAACTTATTCAAATTTGGTTCAAATTTGAAAGACACACAAGTTATAGCACACATAGTGCATACATTCTCACACATACTGCACTAGATGCTAACCCGGCCTATAGTTTGAGGCCATTGGATGAGGTCGAAAAAAATCTTGGATTAGAAATGGGGTTGTTCGAACCCCGTAGTTGGATTTTTTGAACCTTGATCTGTAGTACTGGGCAAAACCCTAGTTTAACCTATTTAATTATAGATTCGTAGGTCGATTTTTCTACCTTTTTATTATTACTATGCAGCACATGTGTGTTTGCCCGTCGAGTGAAACTCGGAGGAAGAGGGATCACTCGGAAGGAGAGAAGAAGGGAGAGAATTATGGTGTCTCCCCTTTTTCGGGTGATGATGTTGACTTTTGTGCAGGGTTTGTCAGTGAGCAGGAGGTGCGAGCGAGCGAGCGAGCGAGCGAGTCGAGCGAGGCCGAGAATGAGAGAGATTTGTTTTTTTTTGAGAGGGACGACCGAAGGATCCAGAAGGACCCACAGACTTCCAATACGCATCCTGATGCGTCTTCTCTTGACAAAGAAAATGTCTGGGAGTTTGCGTACCTATTGCACGTGACTTGTGCTCACTGAAGTGTGGGACCTCACGCATGGGCACCACACGTAAGTGACAGACCTGTTGGTGTAAAAACTCGGTTGATTATTATAGTGCATTAGAACAAAGTTTCCTATGGATTCAAGGGTAGGAAATCCAAGTTAACTCATTTACATGACATTATTTTTTCCATGAAGCAAAGTTAACGCACCTATCAATTGGTACATTTTGGAGTGACTAAGAAGGATCCAGGCTTACTTATTCGTTTTCACGTGTAAAACTTGTCTAAATCTTGGTCAAACAAAATTGGCAGAAAATTCAAAAAAAAAACAGAAAAATGAAAAACCAAAGCACATAGTCTTCTTATGTCATGTAGTAAGCATTAAAGTTGATAAACAAGGTCTAGACATATTCAAACCATACAAATCATGTATCTACCCGCTAACCCCTAAACTATGTCTTAAGAAGTCAAGAATGAAGAGAAGTGGTTTTGGGTTTCAAACATGGAAATTTCAAAAACCTCCCAAAACTTCATTTTAGGGTGACTAAGAAGGATACAGGCTTCCCTTTTCATTTTCATGTTCTATACTTGTTTAAATCTTGGTCAAACCTATGATTTGACCAAGATTCAAATGGGCACAAAAAAATAAAAAAATAGTGTTCTTAGTATATCGTAAGCATTCAAGTTGATAAACAAGGTCTAGACATATTAACCAGACAAATCATGTATCTACCCCCTATCGACCCTAAACTTCGTCTTATGAAGTCAAGCATGAAGAGAAGTGGTTTTGGGTTTCAAACATGGAAATTTCAAAAACCTCCCAAAATTCAGCTTCATTTTAGAGCGACTAAGAAGGATCGATGCTTACCTTTTCATTTCCATGTTTTAAACTTATTTAAATCTTGGTCAAACCTAGCTAGGATTTGACCAAGATTCAAATGGGCATAAAAATTCAGACAAAAAATCTAAAGAATGAAAAACCAAAGCACATAGCCTTCTTAATTATGTCATATAGTAAACACTCAAGTTGATAAACAAGGTCTAGACATATTCAAACCAGAAAAATCATGTGTATATCTACCCCTAACCCTAAACTCTGTCTTGTGAAGTCAATCTCTAGGATTTGACCAAGATTCAAATGGGCATAAAATAAAAAAACAGAAAAATGAAAAACCAAAGCGCACATAGTCTTCTTATATGTCATATAGTAAGCATTAAAGTTGATAAACAAGGTCTGGACATATTCAAACTAGCTAGACAAATCATGTATCTACCCCCTAACCCCTAAACTCTGTCTTATGACGAAGTCAAGCATGAAGATAAGTGGTTTTGGGTTTCAAACATGGAAATTTCAAAAACCTCCCAAAAACTTCATTTTAGGGTGACTAAGAAGGATACAGGCTTCCATTTTCATTTTCATGATCTATACTTGTTTAAATCTTGGTCAAACCTAGGATTTGACCAAGATTCAAATGTGCATCAAAATTCCAAAAAAAATCAGAAAAATGAAAAACCAAAGCACATAGTTTTCTTATGTCACATACATATATATAGTAAGCATTCAAAAGTTGATAAACAAGGTCTAGCTAGACATATTCAAATAAGACAAATCATGTATCTACCCCTCTAAAACCATAAATAACTCTGTCTTATGAAGTCAAGCATGAAGAGAAGTGGTTTTTGGTTTCAAACATGGAAATTTCAAAAACCTCCCAAAATTAAAGCTTCGTTTTAGAGTGACTAGTTAAGAAGGATCCAGGCTTACCTTTTCATTTTCATGTTTTAAACTTGTTTAAATCTTGGTCAAACCTAGGATTTGACCAATATTCAAATGGGCATAAAATAAAAAAATAGATAAAATAAAAAACCAAAGCACATATTCTTCTTATGTCATATAGTAAGCATTCAAAAGTTCATAAACAAGGTCTAGACATATTCAAACCAGACAAATCATGTACCCCTAACCCTAAACTTTGTCTTAATTATATATGAAGTCAAGCATGAAGCAGAGAAGTGTGGTTTTGGGTTTCAAACATGGAAATTTCAAAAACCTCCCAAAAAGCTTCATTTTAATTAGACCGGCTGGTTAATTAAGAAGGATCCATGATTAATTACCTTTTCATTGTCATGTTTTAAACTTGTTTAAATCTTGGTCGAACCTAGGATTTGACCAAGATTCAAATGGGCATAACAATTCAGAAAAAAATCGAAAGAATGAAAAACAAAAGCACATAGCCTTCTTATGTCATATAGTAAGCATTCAAATTGATAAACATGGTCTAGACATATTCAAACCAGAAAAATCATGTATCTACCCCTAACCCTAAACTCTGTCTTATGAAGTCAAGCATGAACAGAAGTACGGTGGTTTTGGGTTTCAAACATGGTAAATTCAAGAACCTCCCAAAAGCTTCATTTTAGAGTTACTAAGAGAAAGATCCAGACTTAATTACCTTATCATTTTCACATGTTAAACTTGTTTAAATCTTGCTCAACAAACCTAGGATTTTACCAAGATTCTCAAATGGGCATAAAAATCAAAAAATGAAATACCAATGCACATAGTCCTCTTAAGTCATAAAGTAAGCATTCAAGTTGATAAACAAGGTCTAGACATATTCAAACAAGACAAATCATGTATCTACCCCCTATCGACCCTAAACTTCGTCTTATGAAGTCAAGCATGAAGAGAAGTGGTTTTGGGTTTCAAACATGGAAATTTCAAAAACCTCCCAAAATTCAGCTTCATTTTAGAGCGACTAAGAAGGATCGATGCTTACCTTTTCATTTCCATGTTTTAAACTTATTTAAATCTTGGTCAAACCTAGCTAGGATTTGACCAAGATTCAAATGGGCATAAAAATTCAGACAAAAAATCTAAAGAATGAAAAACCAAAGCACATAGCCTTCTTAATTATGTCATATAGTAAACACTCAAGTTGATAAACAAGCTAGGTCTAGACATATTCAAACCAGAAAAATCATGTGTATATCTACCCCTAACCCTAAACTCTGTCTTATGAAGTCAATCATGAAGAGAATTGGTTTTGGGTTTCAAACATGGAAATTTCAAGTACGTCCCAAAAGCTTCATATATTTTAGAGTGACTAATTAAGAAGGATCTTGGCTTACGTTTTCATTTTCATGCTTGAAACTTGTTTAAATCTTGGTTGAACCTAGGATTTGACCAGAATCAAATGTGCATAAAATTCTTTAAAAAAATAGAAAAATGAAAAACAAAAGCACATGGTCTTCTTATGTCATATAGTAAGCATTCAAGTTGATAAACAAGGTTTAGACATATTCAAACCAGACAAATCATGTATCTACCCCCTAACCCTAAACTCGGTCTTATGAAGTCTAGCATGAGGAGAAGTCGTTTTGGGTTTCAAACGTTTAAGCCAAAAGCCCCATTTCAAATATTTCAAACTTATTCAAATTTGGTTCAAATTTGAAAGACACACAAGTTATAGCACACATAGTGCATACATTCTCACACATACTGCACTAGATGCTAACCCGGCCTATAGTTTGAGGCCATTGGATGAGGTCGAAAAAAATCTTGGATTAGAAATGGGGTTGTTCGAACCCCGTAGTTGGATTTTTTGAACCTTGATCTGTAGTACTGGGCAAAACCCTAGTTTAACCTATTTAATTATAGATTCGTAGGTCGATTTTTCTACCTTTTTATTATTACTATGCAGCACATGTGTGTTTGCCCGTCGAGTGAAACTCGGAGGAAGAGGGATCACTCGGAAGGAGAGAAGAAGGGAGAGAATTATGGTGTCTCCCCTTTTTCGGGTGATGATGTTGACTTTTGTGCAGGGTTTGTCAGTGAGCAGGAGGTGCGAGCGAGCGAGCGAGCGAGTCGAGCGAGGCCGAGAATGAGAGAGATTTGTTTTTTTTGTTGAGAGGGACGACCGAAGGATCCAGAAGGACCCACAGACTTCCAATACGCATCCTGATGCGTCTTCTCTTGACAAAGAAAATGTCTGGGAGTTTGCGTACCTATTGCACGTGACTTGTGCTCACTGAAGTGTGGGACCTCACGCATGGGCACCACACGTAAGTGACAGACCTGTTGGTGTAAAAACTCGGTTGATTATTATAGTGCATTAGAACAAAGTTTCCTATGGATTCAAGGGTAGGAAATCCAAGTTAACTCATTTACATGACATTATTTTTTCCATGAAGCAAAGTTAACGCACCTATCAATTGGTACATTTTGGAGTGACTAAGAAGGATCCAGGCTTACTTATTCGTTTTCACGTGTAAAACTTGTCTAAATCTTGGTCAAACAAAATTGGCAGAAAATTCAAAAAAAAAAACAGAAAAATGAAAAACCAAAGCACATAGTCTTCTTATGTCATGTAGTAAGCATTAAAGTTGATAAACAAGGTCTAGACATATTCAAACCATACAAATCATGTATCTACCCGCTAACCCCTAAACTATGTCTTAAGAAGTCAAGAATGAAGAGAAGTGGTTTTGGGTTTCAAACATGGAAATTTCAAAAACCTCCCAAAACTTCATTTTAGGGTGACTAAGAAGGATACAGGCTTCCCTTTTCATTTTCATGTTCTATACTTGTTTAAATCTTGGTCAAACCTATGATTTGACCAAGATTCAAATGGGCACAAAAAAATAAAAAAAGCACATAGTGTTCTTATGTCATATCGTAAGCATTCAAGTTGATAAACAAGGTCTAGATATATCCAAATTAACCAGACAAATCATGTATCTACCCCCTATCGACCCTAAACTTCGTCTTATGAAGTCAAGCATGAAGAGAAGTGGTTTTGGGTTTCAAACATGGAAATTTCAAAAACCTCCCAAAATTCAGCTTCATTTTAGAGCGACTAAGAAGGATCGATGCTTACCTTTTCATTTCCTTGTTTTAAACTTATTTAAATCTTGGTCAAACCTAGCTAGGATTTGACCAAGATTCAAATGGGCATAAAAATTCAGACAAAAAATCTAAAGAATGAAAAACCAAAGCACATAGCCTTCTTAATTATGTCATATAGTAAACACTCAAGTTGATAAACAAGGTCTAGACATATTCAAACCAGAAAAATCATGTGTATATCTACCCCTAACCCTAAACTCTGTCTTGTGAAGTCAATCTCTAGGATTTGACCAAGATTCAAATGGGCATAAAATAAAAAAACAGAAAAATGAAAAACCAAAGCGCACATAGTCTTCTTATATGTCATATAGTAAGCATTAAAGTTGATAAACAAGGTCTGGACATATTCAAACTAGCTAGACAAATCATGTATCTACCCCCTAACCCCTAAACTCTGTCTTATGACGAAGTCAAGCATGAAGATAAGTGGTTTTGGGTTTCAAACATGGAAATTTCAAAAACCTCCCAAAAACTTCATTTTAGGGTGACTAAGAAGGATACAGGCTTCCATTTTCATTTTCATGATCTATACTTGTTTAAATCTTGGTCAAACCTAGGATTTGACCAAGATTCAAATGTGCATCAAAATTCCAAAAAAATCAGAAAAATGAAAAACCAAAGCACATAGTTTTCTTATGTCACATACATATATATAGTAAGCATTCAAAAGTTGATAAACAAGGTCTAGCTAGACATATTCAAATAAGACAAATCATGTATCTACCCCTCTAAAACCATAAATAACTCTGTCTTATGAAGTCAAGCATGAAGAGAAGTGGTTTTTGGTTTCAAACATGGAAATTTCAAAAACCTCCCAAAATTAAAGCTTCGTTTTAGAGTGACTAGTTAAGAAGGATCCAGGCTTACCTTTTCATTTTCATGTTTTAAACTTGTTTAAATCTTGGTCAAACCTAGGATTTGACCAATATTCAAATGGGCATAAAATAAAAAAATAGATAAAATAAAAAACCAAAGCACATATTCTTCTTATGTCATATAGTAAGCATTCAAAAGTTCATAAACAAGGTCTAGACATATTCAAACCAGACAAATCATGTACCCCCTAACCCTAAACTTTGTCTTAATTATATATGAAGTCAAGCATGAAGCAGAGAAGTGTGGTTTTGGGTTTCAAACATGGAAATTTCAAAAACCTCCCAAAAAGCTTCATTTTAATTAGACCGGCTGGTTAATTAAGAAGGATCCATGATTAATTACCTTTTCATTGTCATGTTTTAAACTTGTTTAAATCTTGGTCGAACCTAGGATTTGACCAAGATTCAAATGGGCATAACAATTCAGAAAAAAATCGAAAGAATGAAAAACAAAAGCACATAGCCTTCTTATGTCATATAGTAAGCATTCAAATTGATAAACATGGTCTAGACATATTCAAACCAGAAAAATCATGTATCTACCCCTAACCCTAAACTCTGTCTTATGAAGTCAAGCATGAACAGAAGTACGGTGGTTTTGGGTTTCAAACATGGTAAATTCAAGAACCTCCCAAAAGCTTCATTTTAGAGTTACTAAGAGAAAGATCCAGACTTAATTACCTTATCATTTTCACATGTTAAACTTGTTTAAATCTTGCTCAACAAACCTAGGATTTTACCAAGATTCTCAAATGGGCATAAAAATCAAAAAATGAAATACCAATGCACATAGTCCTCTTAAGTCATAAAGTAAGCATTCAAGTTGATAAACAAGGTCTAGACATATTCAAACAAGACAAATCATGTATCTACCCCCTATCGACCCTAAACTTCGTCTTATGAAGTCAAGCATGAAGAGAAGTGGTTTTGGGTTTCAAACATGGAAATTTCAAAAACCTCCCAAAATTCAGCTTCATTTTAGAGCGACTAAGAAGGATCGATGCTTACCTTTTCATTTCCATGTTTTAAACTTATTTAAATCTTGGTCAAACCTAGCTAGGATTTGACCAAGATTCAAATGGGCATAAAAATTCAGACAAAAAATCTAAAGAATGAAAAACCAAAGCACATAGCCTTCTTAATTATGTCATATAGTAAACACTCAAGTTGATAAACAAGCTAGGTCTAGACATATTCAAACCAGAAAAATCATGTGTATATCTACCCCTAACCCTAAACTCTGTCTTATGAAGTCAATCATGAAGAGAATTGGTTTTGGGTTTCAAACATGGAAATTTCAAGTACGTCCCAAAAGCTTCATATATTTTAGAGTGACTAATTAAGAAGGATCTTGGCTTACGTTTTCATTTTCATGCTTGAAACTTGTTTAAATCTTGGTTGAACCTAGGATTTGACCAGAATCAAATGTGCATAAAATTCTTTAAAAAAAATAGAAAAATGAAAAACAAAAGCACATGGTCTTCTTATGTCATATAGTAAGCATTCAAGTTGATAAACAAGGTTTAGACATATTCAAACCAGACAAATCATGTATCTACCCCCTAACCCTAAACTCGGTCTTATGAAGTCTAGCATGAGGAGAAGTCGTTTTGGGTTTCAAACGTTTAAGCCAAAAGCCCCATTTCAAATATTTCAAACTTATTCAAATTTGGTTCAAATTTGAAAGACACACAAGTTATAGCACACATAGTGCATACATTCTCACACATACTGCACTAGATGCTAACCCGGCCTATAGTTTGAGGCCATTGGATGAGGTCGAAAAAATCTTGGATTAGAAATGGGGTTGTTCGAACCCCGTAGTTGGATTTTTTGAACCTTGATCTGTAGTACTGGGCAAAACCCTAGTTTAACCTATTTAATTATAGATTCGTAGGTCGATTTTTCTACCTTTTTATTATTACTATGCAGCACATGTGTGTTTGCCCGTCGAGTGAAACTCGGAGGAAGAGGGATCACTCGGAAGGAGAGAAGAAGGGAGAGAATTATGGTGTCTCCCCTTTTTCGGGTGATGATGTTGACTTTTGTGCAGGGTTTGTCAGTGAGCAGGAGGTGCGAGCGAGCGAGCGAGCGAGTCGAGCGAGGCCGAGAATGAGAGAGATTTGTTTTTTTTTGTGAGAGGGACAACCGAAGGATCCAGAAGGACCCACAGACTTCCAATACGCATCCTGATGCGTCTTCTCTTGACAAAGAAAATGTCTGGGAGTTTGCGTACCTATTGCACGTGACTTGTGCTCACTGAAGTGTGGGACCTCACGCATGGGCACCACACGTAAGTGACAGACCTGTTGGTGTAAAAACTCGGTTGATTATTATAGTGCATTAGAACAAAGTTTCCTATGGATTCAAGGGTAGGAAATCCAAGTTAACTCATTTACATGACATTATTTTTTCCATGAAGCAAAGTTAACGCACCTATCAATTGGTACATTTTGGAGTGACTAAGAAGGATCCAGGCTTACTTATTCGTTTTCACGTGTAAAACTTGTCTAAATCTTGGTCAAACAAAATTGGCAGAAAATTCAAAAAAAAACAGAAAAATGAAAAACCAAAGCACATAGTCTTCTTATGTCATGTAGTAAGCATTAAAGTTGATAAACAAGGTCTAGACATATTCAAACCATACAAATCATGTATCTACCCGCTAACCCCTAAACTATGTCTTAAGAAGTCAAGAATGAAGAGAAGTGGTTTTGGGTTTCAAACATGGAAATTTCAAAAACCTCCCAAAACTTCATTTTAGGGTGACTAAGAAGGATACAGGCTTCCCTTTTCATTTTCATGTTCTATACTTGTTTAAATCTTGGTCAAACCTATGATTTGACCAAGATTCAAATGGGCACAAAAAAATAAAAAAAGCACATAGTGTTCTTATGTCATATCGTAAGCATTCAAGTTGATAAACAAGGTCTAGATATATCCAAATTAACCAGACAAATCATGTATCTACCCCCTATCGACCCTAAACTTCGTCTTATGAAGTCAAGCATGAAGAGAAGTGGTTTTGGGTTTCAAACATGGAAATTTCAAAAACCTCCCAAAATTCAGCTTCATTTTAGAGCGACTAAGAAGGATCGATGCTTACCTTTTCATTTCCTTGTTTTAAACTTATTTAAATCTTGGTCAAACCTAGCTAGGATTTGACCAAGATTCAAATGGGCATAAAAATTCAGACAAAAAATCTAAAGAATGAAAAACCAAAGCACATAGCCTTCTTAATTATGTCATATAGTAAACACTCAAGTTGATAAACAAGGTCTAGACATATTCAAACCAGAAAAATCATGTGTATATCTACCCCTAACCCTAAACTCTGTCTTGTGAAGTCAATCTCTAGGATTTGACCAAGATTCAAATGGGCATAAAATAAAAAAACAGAAAAATGAAAAACCAAAGCGCACATAGTCTTCTTATATGTCATATAGTAAGCATTAAAGTTGATAAACAAGGTCTGGACATATTCAAACTAGCTAGACAAATCATGTATCTACCCCCTAACCCCTAAACTCTGTCTTATGACGAAGTCAAGCATGAAGATAAGTGGTTTTGGGTTTCAAACATGGAAATTTCAAAAACCTCCCAAAAACTTCATTTTAGGGTGACTAAGAAGGATACAGGCTTCCATTTTCATTTTCATGATCTATACTTGTTTAAATCTTGGTCAAACCTAGGATTTGACCAAGATTCAAATGTGCATCAAAATTCCAAAAAAATCAGAAAAATGAAAAACCAAAGCACATAGTTTTCTTATGTCACATACATATATATAGTAAGCATTCAAAAGTTGATAAACAAGGTCTAGCTAGACATATTCAAATAAGACAAATCATGTATCTACCCCTCTAAAACCATAAATAACTCTGTCTTATGAAGTCAAGCATGAAGAGAAGTGGTTTTTGGTTTCAAACATGGAAATTTCAAAAACCTCCCAAAATTAAAGCTTCGTTTTAGAGTGACTAGTTAAGAAGGATCCAGGCTTACCTTTTCATTTTCATGTTTTAAACTTGTTTAAATCTTGGTCAAACCTAGGATTTGACCAATATTCAAATGGGCATAAAATAAAAAAATAGATAAAATAAAAAACCAAAGCACATATTCTTCTTATGTCATATAGTAAGCATTCAAAAGTTCATAAACAAGGTCTAGACATATTCAAACCAGACAAATCATGTACCCCCTAACCCTAAACTTTGTCTTAATTATATATGAAGTCAAGCATGAAGCAGAGAAGTGTGGTTTTGGGTTTCAAACATGGAAATTTCAAAAACCTCCCAAAAAGCTTCATTTTAATTAGACCGGCTGGTTAATTAAGAAGGATCCATGATTAATTACCTTTTCATTGTCATGTTTTAAACTTGTTTAAATCTTGGTCGAACCTAGGATTTGACCAAGATTCAAATGGGCATAACAATTCAGAAAAAAATCGAAAGAATGAAAAACAAAAGCACATAGCCTTCTTATGTCATATAGTAAGCATTCAAATTGATAAACATGGTCTAGACATATTCAAACCAGAAAAATCATGTATCTACCCCTAACCCTAAACTCTGTCTTATGAAGTCAAGCATGAACAGAAGTACGGTGGTTTTGGGTTTCAAACATGGTAAATTCAAGAACCTCCCAAAAGCTTCATTTTAGAGTTACTAAGAGAAAGATCCAGACTTAATTACCTTATCATTTTCACATGTTAAACTTGTTTAAATCTTGCTCAACAAACCTAGGATTTTACCAAGATTCTCAAATGGGCATAAAAATCAAAAAATGAAATACCAATGCACATAGTCCTCTTAAGTCATAAAGTAAGCATTCAAGTTGATAAACAAGGTCTAGACATATTCAAACAAGACAAATCATGTATCTACCCCCTATCGACCCTAAACTTCGTCTTATGAAGTCAAGCATGAAGAGAAGTGGTTTTGGGTTTCAAACATGGAAATTTCAAAAACCTCCCAAAATTCAGCTTCATTTTAGAGCGACTAAGAAGGATCGATGCTTACCTTTTCATTTCCATGTTTTAAACTTATTTAAATCTTGGTCAAACCTAGCTAGGATTTGACCAAGATTCAAATGGGCATAAAAATTCAGACAAAAAATCTAAAGAATGAAAAACCAAAGCACATAGCCTTCTTAATTATGTCATATAGTAAACACTCAAGTTGATAAACAAGCTAGGTCTAGACATATTCAAACCAGAAAAATCATGTGTATATCTACCCCTAACCCTAAACTCTGTCTTATGAAGTCAATCATGAAGAGAATTGGTTTTGGGTTTCAAACATGGAAATTTCAAGTACGTCCCAAAAGCTTCATATATTTTAGAGTGACTAATTAAGAAGGATCTTGGCTTACGTTTTCATTTTCATGCTTGAAACTTGTTTAAATCTTGGTTGAACCTAGGATTTGACCAGAATCAAATGTGCATAAAATTCTTTAAAAAAAATAGAAAAATGAAAAACAAAAGCACATGGTCTTCTTATGTCATATAGTAAGCATTCAAGTTGATAAACAAGGTTTAGACATATTCAAACCAGACAAATCATGTATCTACCCCCTAACCCTAAACTCGGTCTTATGAAGTCTAGCATGAGGAGAAGTCGTTTTGGGTTTCAAACGTTTAAGCCAAAAGCCCCATTTCAAATATTTCAAACTTATTCAAATTTGGTTCAAATTTGAAAGACACACAAGTTATAGCACACATAGTGCATACATTCTCACACATACTGCACTAGATGCTAACCCGGCCTATAGTTTGAGGCCATTGGATGAGGTCGAAAAAAATCTTGGATTAGAAATGGGGTTGTTCGAACCCCGTAGTTGGATTTTTTGAACCTTGATCTGTAGTACTGGGCAAAACCCTAGTTTAACCTATTTAATTATAGATTCGTAGGTCGATTTTTCTACCTTTTTATTATTACTATGCAGCACATGTGTGTTTGCCCGTCGAGTGAAACTCGGAGGAAGAGGGATCACTCGGAAGGAGAGAAGAAGGGAGAGAATTATGGTGTCTCCCCTTTTTCGGGTGATGATGTTGACTTTTGTGCAGGGTTTGTCAGTGAGCAGGAGGTGCGAGCGAGCGAGTCGAGCGAGGCCGAGAATGAGAGAGATTTGTTTTTTTTTGTGAGAGGGACGACCGAAGGATCCAGAAGGACCCACAGACTTCCAATACGCATCCTGATGCGTCTTCTCTTGACAAAGAAAATGTCTGGGAGTTTGCGTACCTATTGCACGTGACTTGTGCTCACTGAAGTGTGGGACCTCACGCATGGGCACCACACGTAAGTGACAGACCTGTTGGTGTAAAAACTCGGTTGATTATTATAGTGCATTAGAACAAAGTTTCCTATGGATTCAAGGGTAGGAAATCCAAGTTAACTCATTTACATGACATTATTTTTTCCATGAAGCAAAGTTAACGCACCTATCAATTGGTACATTTTGGAGTGACTAAGAAGGATCCAGGCTTACTTATTCGTTTTCACGTGTAAAACTTGTCTAAATCTTGGTCAAACAAAATTGGCAGAAAATTCAAAAAAAAACAGAAAAATGAAAAACCAAAGCACATAGTCTTCTTATGTCATGTAGTAAGCATTAAAGTTGATAAACAAGGTCTAGACATATTCAAACCATACAAATCATGTATCTACCCGCTAACCCCTAAACTATGTCTTAAGAAGTCAAGAATGAAGAGAAGTGGTTTTGGGTTTCAAACATGGAAATTTCAAAAACCTCCCAAAACTTCATTTTAGGGTGACTAAGAAGGATACAGGCTTCCCTTTTCATTTTCATGTTCTATACTTGTTTAAATCTTGGTCAAACCTATGATTTGACCAAGATTCAAATGGGCACAAAAAAATAAAAAAAGCACATAGTGTTCTTATGTCATATCGTAAGCATTCAAGTTGATAAACAAGGTCTAGATATATCCAAATTAACCAGACAAATCATGTATCTACCCCCTATCGACCCTAAACTTCGTCTTATGAAGTCAAGCATGAAGAGAAGTGGTTTTGGGTTTCAAACATGGAAATTTCAAAAACCTCCCAAAATTCAGCTTCATTTTAGAGCGACTAAGAAGGATCGATGCTTACCTTTTCATTTCCTTGTTTTAAACTTATTTAAATCTTGGTCAAACCTAGCTAGGATTTGACCAAGATTCAAATGGGCATAAAAATTCAGACAAAAAATCTAAAGAATGAAAAACCAAAGCACATAGCCTTCTTAATTATGTCATATAGTAAACACTCAAGTTGATAAACAAGGTCTAGACATATTCAAACCAGAAAAATCATGTGTATATCTACCCCTAACCCTAAACTCTGTCTTGTGAAGTCAATCTCTAGGATTTGACCAAGATTCAAATGGGCATAAAATAAAAAAACAGAAAAATGAAAAACCAAAGCGCACATAGTCTTCTTATATGTCATATAGTAAGCATTAAAGTTGATAAACAAGGTCTGGACATATTCAAACTAGCTAGACAAATCATGTATCTACCCCCTAACCCCTAAACTCTGTCTTATGACGAAGTCAAGCATGAAGATAAGTGGTTTTGGGTTTCAAACATGGAAATTTCAAAAACCTCCCAAAAACTTCATTTTAGGGTGACTAAGAAGGATACAGGCTTCCATTTTCATTTTCATGATCTATACTTGTTTAAATCTTGGTCAAACCTAGGATTTGACCAAGATTCAAATGTGCATCAAAATTCCAAAAAAATCAGAAAAATGAAAAACCAAAGCACATAGTTTTCTTATGTCACATACATATATATAGTAAGCATTCAAAAGTTGATAAACAAGGTCTAGCTAGACATATTCAAATAAGACAAATCATGTATCTACCCCTCTAAAACCATAAATAACTCTGTCTTATGAAGTCAAGCATGAAGAGAAGTGGTTTTTGGTTTCAAACATGGAAATTTCAAAAACCTCCCAAAATTAAAGCTTCGTTTTAGAGTGACTAGTTAAGAAGGATCCAGGCTTACCTTTTCATTTTCATGTTTTAAACTTGTTTAAATCTTGGTCAAACCTAGGATTTAACCAATATTCAAATGGGCATAAAATAAAAAAATAGATAAAATAAAAAACCAAAGCACATATTCTTCTTATGTCATATAGTAAGCATTCAAAAGTTCATAAACAAGGTCTAGACATATTCAAACCAGACAAATCATGTACCCCTAACCCTAAACTTTGTCTTAATTATATATGAAGTCAAGCATGAAGCAGAGAAGTGTGGTTTTGGGTTTCAAACATGGAAATTTCAAAAACCTCCCAAAAGCTTCATTTTAATTAGACCGGCTGGTTAATTAAGAAGGATCCATGATTAATTACCTTTTCATTGTCATGTTTTAAACTTGTTTAAATCTTGGTCGAACCTAGGATTTGACCAAGATTCAAATGGGCATAACAATTCAGAAAAAAATCGAAAGAATGAAAAACAAAAGCACATAGCCTTCTTATGTCATATAGTAAGCATTCAAATTGATAAACATGGTCTAGACATATTCAAACCAGAAAAATCATGTATCTACCCCTAACCCTAAACTCTGTCTTATGAAGTCAAGCATGAACAGAAGTACGGTGGTTTTGGGTTTCAAACATGGTAAATTCAAGAACCTCCCAAAAGCTTCATTTTAGAGTTACTAAGAGAAAGATCCAGACTTAATTACCTTATCATTTTCACATGTTAAACTTGTTTAAATCTTGCTCAACAAACCTAGGATTTTACCAAGATTCTCAAATGGGCATAAAAATCAAAAAATGAAATACCAATGCACATAGTCCTCTTAAGTCATAAAGTAAGCATTCAAGTTGATAAACAAGGTCTAGACATATTCAAACAAGACAAATCATGTATCTACCCCCTATCGACCCTAAACTTCGTCTTATGAAGTCAAGCATGAAGAGAAGTGGTTTTGGGTTTCAAACATGGAAATTTCAAAAACCTCCCAAAATTCAGCTTCATTTTAGAGCGACTAAGAAGGATCGATGCTTACCTTTTCATTTCCATGTTTTAAACTTATTTAAATCTTGGTCAAACCTAGCTAGGATTTGACCAAGATTCAAATGGGCATAAAAATTCAGACAAAAAATCTAAAGAATGAAAAACCAAAGCACATAGCCTTCTTAATTATGTCATATAGTAAACACTCAAGTTGATAAACAAGCTAGGTCTAGACATATTCAAACCAGAAAAATCATGTGTATATCTACCCCTAACCCTAAACTCTGTCTTATGAAGTCAATCATGAAGAGAATTGGTTTTGGGTTTCAAACATGGAAATTTCAAGTACGTCCCAAAAGCTTCATATATTTTAGAGTGACTAATTAAGAAGGATCTTGGCTTACGTTTTCATTTTCATGCTTGAAACTTGTTTAAATCTTGGTTGAACCTAGGATTTGACCAGAATCAAATGTGCATAAAATTCTTAAAAAAAATAGAAAAATGAAAAACAAAAGCACATGGTCTTCTTATGTCATATAGTAAGCATTCAAGTTGATAAACAAGGTTTAGACATATTCAAACCAGACAAATCATGTATCTACCCCCTAACCCTAAACTCGGTCTTATGAAGTCTAGCATGAGGAGAAGTCGTTTTGGGTTTCAAACGTTTAAGCCAAAAGCCCCATTTCAAATATTTCAAACTTATTCAAATTTGGTTCAAATTTGAAAGACACACAAGTTATAGCACACATAGTGCATACATTCTCACACATACTGCACTAGATGCTAACCCGGCCTATAGTTTGAGGCCATTGGATGAGGTCGAAAAATCTTGGATTAGAAATGGGGTTGTTCGAACCCCGTAGTTGGATTTTTTGAACCTTGATCTATAGTATGGTGATACGTCTCCAACGTATCGATAATTTCTTATGTTCCATGCTACTTTATTGATGATACCTACATGTTTTATGCACATTATATGTCATATTTATGCATTTTCTGGAACTAACCTATTAACAAGATGCCGAAGAGCCAGTTGCTGTTTTCTGCTGTTTTTGGTTTCAGAAATCCTAGTAAAGAAATATTCTCGGAATTGGACGAAACTTTCGCCCAGGGTCCTATTTTTGCACGAAGCTTCCAGAAGACCGAAGAGATAACGAAGTGGGGCCACGAGGCGGCCGGGGAGGCCGGCGCGGCGGCCCTTGGCCGCGCGGCCCTGCCCTCCGGGCCCCTCGTGTGGCCCCCGCGTTGACCCTCCGCCTACTTAAAGCTTCCGTCGCGAAACCCCCAGTACCGAGAGCCACGATACAGAAAACTTACAGAGCCGCCGCCATCACGAAGCCAAGATCTGGGGGACAGGAGTCT
Organism: Lolium multiflorum; assembly: GCA_030979885.1. Classification (NCBI taxonomy): domain Eukaryota; kingdom Viridiplantae; phylum Streptophyta; class Magnoliopsida; order Poales; family Poaceae; genus Lolium; species Lolium multiflorum. The sequence goes on along the minus strand of CM061748.1, from coordinate 67,121,275 downwards.
CTGTTCCTGCCGGAGCGGGGAAGTGCCCCCGGAAGGCTTCTCCATCGACACCGCTGCCATCTCCACCGCCATCTTCATCACCGCTGCTGCTCCCATGAGGAGGGAGTAGTTCTCCATCGAGGCTCGGGGCTGTACCGGTAGCTATGTGGTTCATCTCTCTCCTATGTGCTTCAATACAATAATCTCATGAGCTGCCTTACATGATTGAGATTCATATGATGATGCTTGTAATCTAGATGTCATTATGCTAGTCAAGTGAGTTTTACTTATGTGATCTCCGGAGACTCCTTGTCCCACGTGTGTAAAGGTGACAGTGTGTGCACCGTGTGGGTCTCTTAGGCTATATTTCACGAAGTACTTATTCACTGTTGAAGAGCGTAGTGAAGTGCTTATTTATATCTCTTTATGATTGCAATGTGCATCGTATCACAATTTATCTATGTGCTACTCTAGCAAAGTTATTAAAGTAGTTTTATTCCTCCTGCATGTGTGCAAAGGTGACAGTGTGTGCACCGTGTTAGTACTTGGTTTATGCTATGATCATGATCTCTTGTAGATTGCGAAGTTAACTATTGCTATGATAATATTGATGTGATCTATTCCTCCTACATATGCATGAAGGTGACAGTGTGCATGCTATGCTAGTACTTGGTTTAGTCTTTTGATCTATCTTACACTAAAGGTTACTAGAATATGAGCATTATTGTGGAGCTTGTTAACTCCGGCATTGAGGGTTCGTGTAATCCTACGCAATGTGTTCATCATCCAACAAAAGTGTAGAGTATGCATTTATCTATTCTGTTATGTGATCAAAGTTGAGAGTGTCCACTAGTGAAAGTCTAATCCCTAGGCCTTGTTCCTAAATACTGCTATCGCTGCTTGTTTACTGTTTTACTACGTTACTGCTGCGTTACTACTACATGTTTACTTCCGCAATATTACTATCATCAACTACACGCCAGCACTTTTCTGGCGCCGTACTACTGCTCATACATATTCATACCACCTGTATTTCACTATCTCTTCGCCGAACTAGTGCACCTATTAGGTGTGTTGGGGACACAAGAGACTTCTTGCTTTGTGGTTGCAGGGTTGCATGAGAGGGATATCTTTGACCTCTTCCTCCCTGAGTTCGATAAACCTTGGGTAATCCACTTAAGGGAAACTTGCTGCTGTTCTACAAACCTCTACTCTTGGAGGCCCAACACTGTCTACAAGAATAGAAGCTCCGTAGACATCAAGCACTTTTCTGGCGCCGTTGCCGGGGAGGAAAGGTAAAAGGCACTCATACTTCGGTTCCAGGTAACAGTACTTTTCTGGCGCCATTGTGTTTGTGCTCGAAGCTATTTCCTTTAGACTCTGCAATTGCGACATTTGGTTTCTTGTTTACACTAGTTAGGCATAATGGACAACAATGAGCTTCTTATTCTATTTCCTGATTTAAGACATGGATGGTTTGATGCGAAAATTAAAAAACCCATGGAACATATTAATATGAATGCTTTGAACACTATTGTTGCTAATGATATGGAAAATTCTAAGCTTGGGGAAGCTGGCTTTGATGAGCATGATATTTTTAGTCCCCCAAGCATTGAGGAGAAAATTTACTTTGATGATACTTTGCCTCCCATTTATGATGATTATAATGATAGTAGTCTTTTGTTACCACCTGTTATGGAGGATAAATTTGATTATGATTACAATATACCTCCTATATTTGATAGCTACTTTGTTGAATTTGCTCCCACTACAATTAATAAGAATGACTATGCTTATGTTGGGAGTAGTAATTATTTTATGCATGAGACTCATGATAAGAATGCTTTAAGTGATAGTTATATTGTTGAGTTTGCTCATGTTGCTACTGAAAGTTATTATGAGAGAGGAAAATATGGTTGTAGAAATTTTCATGTTACTAAAATGCCTCTCTATGTGCTGAAATTTTTGAAGCTACACTTGTTTTATCTTCCTATGCTTGTTACTTTGCTCTTCATGAACTTGTTTATTTACAAGATTCCTATGCATAGGAAGCATGTTAGACTTAAATGTGTTTTGAATTTGCCTCTTGATGCTCTCTTTTGCTTCAAATACTATTTCTTGCGAGTGCATCATTAAAACTGCTGAGCCCATCTTAATGGCTATAAAGAAAGAACTTCTTGGGAGATAACCCATGTGTTATTTTGCTACAGTACTTTGTTTTATATTTGTGTCTTGGAAGTTGTTTACTACTGTAGCAACCTCTCCTTATCAAGTTTTTGTGCCAAGTAAAGTTTCTATGTCAAAGTTGATGTTATATTTGGGATCGCTGCGCAGAAACAGCATTGCTGTCTGTCACGAATCTGGGCACAGGCCTCTGTAGAAAATTCGAAAAAATCTGCCAATTTACGAGCGTGATCCACAGATATGTACGCAACTTTCATTAGTTTTGAGTTTTTCCATTTGAGCAAGTCTGGTGCCATTTTAAAATTCGTCTTTACGGACTGTTCTGTTTTTGACAGATTCTGCCTTTTATTTCGCATTGCCGCTTTTGTTAAGTTGAATGAGTTTCTTTGTTCCATTAACTTTCAGAAGTTTTATGCAATGTCCAGAAGTGTTAAGAATGATTGTGTCACCTCTGAACATGTGAATTTTTGATTATGCACTAACCCTCTAATGAGTTTGCTTGAAGTTTGGTGTGAAGGAAGTTTTCAAGGGTCAAGAGAGGAGTATGATATACTATGATCAAGAGGAGTGAAAGCTCTAAGCTTGGGGATGCCCCGTGGTTCATCCCTGCATATTTCAAGAAGACTCAAGCGTCTAAGCTTGGGGATGCCCAAGGCATCCCCTTCTTCATCGACAAAGTATCAGGTTCCTTCTCTTGAAACTATATTTTTATTCGGTCACATCTTATGTACTTTACTTGGAGCGTCTGTGTGTGCTTTTATTTTTGTTTTGTTATCTTAGTTCTCTGAATAAGTTCATCCTTGTGTGGGAGAGAGACACGCTCCGCTGGTTCGTATGAACACATGTGTTCTTAGCTCATAATATTCATGGCGAAGTTTTCTCTTCGTTAAATTGTTATATGGTTGGAATTGGAAAATGCTACATGTAGTAATTGGTAAAATGTCTTGGATAATGTGATACTTGGCAATTGTTGTGCTCATGTTTAAGCTCTTGCATCATATACTTTGCACCTATTAGTGAAGAAATACATAGAGCATGCTAAAATTTGGTTTGCATAATTGGTCTCTCTAAGGTCTAGATAATTTCTAGTATTGAGTTTGAACAACAAGGAAGACGGTGTAGAGTCTTATAATGTTTACAATATGTCTTTTATGTGAGTTTTGCTGCACCGGTTCATCCTTGTGTTTGTTTCAAATAAACCTTGCTAGCCTAAGCCTTGTATCGAGAGGGAATACTTCTCATGCATCCAAATCCTTGAGCCAACCACTATGCCATTTGTGTCCACCATACCTACCTACTACATGGTATTTCTCCGCCATTCCAAAGTAAATTGCTTGAGTGCTACCTTTAAACCATTCAAAATTTATCACCTCTGATTTGTGTCAATGTTTTATAGCTCATGAGGAAGTATGTGGTGTTTATCTTTCAATCTTGTTGGGCAACTTTCACCAATGGACTAGTGGCTTCATCCGCTTATCCAATAATTTTGCAAAAAGAGCTGGCAATGGGATTCCCAGTCCCAAATTAATTAACAAAAATAGACACTCCTCCATGGTATGTGATTGTTGGACGGCACCCGAAGGATTCGGTTAGCCATGGCTTGAGAAAGCAAAGGTGGGGAGGAGTGTCATCATAATAAAACTAAAATAAAAAAGGCACTCCTTCATGGTATGAGATTGTTGGCAGGCACCCGAGGATTCGGTTAGCCATGGTTTGTGAAAGAAAGGTTGGAAGGAGTGCCACCCAAAAATAAAATAAAATGGGAGCCGCTCTTTGAAGGTTTGTCTGGCAAGGGGGTTAGAGTACCCGCTACCATTCGTTGACAACAACAAACACCTCTCAAAACTTTACTTTTATGCTCTCTTTATGTTTTCAAAATCAAAGCTCTAGCACAAATATAGCAATCGATGCTTTCCTCTTTGAAGGACCTTTCTTTTACTTTTTGTTGAGTCAGTTTACCTATTCTTTCTATCTTAGAAGCAAACACTTGTGTGAACTGTGCATTGATTCCTACATACTTGCATATTGCACTTGTTATATTACTTTATGTTGACACTATCCATGAGATATACATGTTATAAGTTGAAAGCAACCGCTGAAACTTAATCTTCCTTTGTGTTGCTTCAATACCTCTACTTTGAATTATTGCTTTATGAGTTAACTCTTATGCAAGACTTATTGATGCTTGTCTTGAAGTACTATTCATGAAAAGTCTTTGCTTTATGATTCAGTTGTTTACTCATGTCATTACCATTGTTTTGATCGCTGCATTCATTACATATGCTTACAATAGTATGATCAAGGTTATGATGGCATGTCACTTAAGAAATTATCTTTGTTATCGTTTTACCTGCTCGGGACGAGCAGAACTAAGCTTGGGGATGCTGTAGTGACCTCACCCGGTAGGGTGCTGATCCCTGTGCTTTAATTGTGCTAGTCCCTGGATCAATCGCTAGCACACACAGTTTAAGATGTAATACCAAGAAACAAAGGTCTTTATTACATCGCATGATCCATATATACATAATGACTTACAAATTGCATAGCACAAGGCTAGCATTACATCAGAGTTTTACAACGAACAAACATATAGCATGGAGTCCTTCGTCTTCATGTGCCACAGGCGAGCATGTTGAGGATAGACTCGTAACCCTAATCATCGTAACTCACTCGTCTATCAAAAATCTGCAACAGGTAAAGTTACAGCCAAAAACATTTGGTCAATACTTTGAATGTATTGGCAAGATGTCACTATTTAGTGGACACAAATGGCGCCTAATAACTACATGTATATTTGGCTGGTGGAGTTTAGGCTCTTTGCAGAAAAGCGAGTATTTTCCCTATCTTTTGTAAACATCATTTGTCTTTGAAAATATAATCCTAAAAGCATGAACCCAAGTTCTCATCACGCTGGCTCACCAGGGATAGACACTAGAGTCCAGCTTAATGCTACCCAAGTATACCCATCAAGTTTTATTATGAAATTGGGATGAGAGAGATCTTCCAGCAGTTCCAGATCCAGTTGCTCAAAGTTGTCCGTAACCGGGGACACGGCTAAGTACTTAGTTTTTACACTCTGCAGAGGTTTGTACACTTTACCCGCACGACTTAGTCAGCCCCGTTTCCACCATGATGCTCATTTTGCTCAAATGGTTGGGAGAAGACTAAGACGAGACTATTTTCGGAAGTAAGGCCCTGAGCCCTCAGGACGGACCCGTACCAACCTACACATCTACATCTGCTGGTCACGTCGGGACAGGTCCCTACCACCTACTTAGTCAAGACAGAGCCCATATGACATGCGGCTGTACAAGAAGCTACTAAACATGAAACCTGTCCAATCTCTTTTGTTCCTGGGCGGCGGACCCCACCAATTTTCACCGTGCAGACGCTCCACTCGTACCAATCCGCCCAGGTGTTTCATTTATCAAGTTGTTTTCATTTATAACAAAAACATATTTCTTCATCTCATCTCATCATGATATCCCAACCACGTATCTAATAGCATGGCTAAGCAAAACTACCTACGATGGCAACTTAAGGGAAACTAGAGGAATCCTACGACTATAGGATTAGCATAGCATAGCATATACTTTGAAAACATCCTACACATGCAATATCTACTAAGTAAAAAACTACATGCATAGAAAACATTAGGACATGAGTGACACTTGCCTTTTTGGTAATTTATGGAGCGTTCTCTTTGTCTCGGCGATACACGTAACTCTCCGTACTATCTATAAGATAAATAACACAACATAAACACGCATTCCAATAGCAACAAAAATCAAGCAGAGCAAACAAACTATTTGGAAGGATTTGTTATACATTTGGTTTTAGTCTTTTATATCTTTTATGAATCAATGTGAAATGAATATAGGACATTCAGATGGCTAGGTAGGAATGGATCAATATGGAGTATGGTGGATAAGTAAAACCATAAGGACCACTACGGTAATAGGAATAATTATTTCCAAAATAATTATAGAGTTACTTCTATAGTGATAATACTTAAATCCTCACATTTGAATTCGAATACTTGAACTAATTTCATATATTCGGAAAGTTGTGCTGCTGGATAGATGGTTTCATTATCTTCTATTTTCCGTAGGACACAATTTAATAGGATTTATAGATTTTAGGTTTCCACAAAATACTCTATATCTCTTATTTGAAATCCGAGTATTTTATATAATTCAAAACTTAAAGATTCTTACTTGATTGGATTGTATATTTTTATTTTCTAACGATTCCAAGGGTATCAAATTTACCGGATTTAGCTACGTAGAACTGAAGATGTGATTTTCAAAGGTCACGGCATTTTCTGTCCAAAGTGACGAAAATGCGAAATAAGATATACACGCTAGGCACTTTTACAAGCCTGTGTTTGGAGCAAGTGGATTTTTGCAAGGTATCAGTACAAAGGTGGTGCAGACGTATAATCACACAAATATATATGTTATCGTTTGATGCTAAAGTTTCCATACCATCAATTTATTTTGTGTACACTCAATGGATCGGATTTGCATAACTGCATCGGGTGATCTGTTTCTACTGTTGACTACCGTTTTCTTAAGTGTATCAACATGTGTATGTGTATTACAATCTAAATACGGAGTATTAGGGTGGCTTGCCGATTTGGTTCAGTTGCAAACCTAGTAGCTGTCTACAGAGATTAAACACCATGAGGCGAAACTTTACCGAAGATGGCGCAGGTGACCGCTGGTGATGTCGGGGATGGCGGCACAGCTACGAGAGTTGAGTGAGACGCTGGGGAAAGGCTTCTGGAATCTAGGAAGCAGCAGAACTTGTAGTGTTCATCGTAGCGAACAACGATGGGTTCTTTGGATCTTCACGATGCTCCTCGCGTGGTGTCATGCACACAAGCGGAAGTCAGCCTCGGGTTACTGTTTTGGAAGATCCTCTAGCTGCGATCGAGTGAAACAGCCATAAGGATATGCACATTATCTGAAGGAAAAGAAAGAAGGAAGAACCGGGGCTTTATTTCTGCTCTAGCCGGAGAAAGAGACGATGGTGTCGCGGCAGCCGGCGGAACAACGGCGGAGCAGCGGCGACGCAGCCAACAACCATTATATAATTCAGCGCCATGTCCTAGAGGTAGGCGCCGGTTAGGAAACTCTACGGTTTAAAGGAATCGGAGTATGGGCTACTGGATATGACATACCGTCGAGATGAACTCCGGTGATGTCGGCCAACATCAACAATACTTAGCGCCACCATGTCCAGGAGGTAGATCTTCACGAGGGGGATCTCGAGCTGTGAGTACTCTCCGAGATGATCAGTGTAGACGACGTACTCGTCTAAAGAACTCGGCAGAAGGTTCGAACAAGACGTCAATAGTACGAGCGGTAGAGGGCTTATCTGGAGATGAGTTGAGAATGAAAGTGAGAGAGGACGACTAGGAACACGCGGTGGACATCTCCGTTCGCCTTTGTATGGCCTAAGCAGGGAGATCGGGAGGTATATGCCGATGAATGGCATTCGGCGCATCTGGACGGTTTGGAACATTAAGTCGACTAAATGAAAAATTGAATCCCTGAACGGATGCCTCACTGTATTGGGAGTAACTTTCGTGTTTAAAGTTAGACGTTTCAGAGTATATAATTGATGGAAATCATGAGGGGAAGATATGGCCATGGCAGTAAGAAGCGTTCAGTTTCTGAACGTGAGTGCTCGTGAGGAAGACGACTCGATTGGGCTGTTTGGTTTAGATGGTCTAAGATAATTAAGCCCAGGAAGAATCTAAGAGGAAGAAAAATAAAATTGAGAGAGAAATAGTCCATGATGGTTGGCTGGTTGAGCTTCTTTGTACTGGATTTGTTTTTTTTTTCCTTCATTCTCCGCTTTTCTATTTCTGATCTTATTATTTGAATTGAGTTCAAATCTAAAACTGGTTCAAAACAGTTCCATATAACTTCAGAAAAATATGAATAGAAAGCCAGTGAAATGGTAATTCAAAATAGATCAGTTTGGCACTGTTTTATAATTGTGAAAATCAAAAAAATCCACATAAGCTATAGGGCTTATTTGTAAATGAATTTTTGTATGTTTGGTTTGAATACATCTTTTAAAATATTGTGAAGGAAAACTTCCAAATTAAGTCTTAAAACATATAGTCATCCCTTCTTGTCCCGGTATAAAAAAATATATAATAGTACCATGCTCTTCGGCATATAGGGCTATACGTGCATGTTTTATCAAAGTAGGGTTCAAGGTTTTTCTTTTATCTAACAAAATCTTTTTGAAATTTGAAAACATAAAAATCAAAAATATATTTTATTGTGAAAACATTTGGCTGCCCACAACTTTATGAATTCTTCAGTTCGAGAAAAAATGTTTTTTTAAATATCACACAAAAGTTTAAATTCCCTGTGAAATTTCAATCAAGACAAACGACTCATATACCTAATTTATTTATTTTAACATTCCAAAATTTTAGAAAAATTTGGGATGTTACAGACTACCACCCTTAAAAGGAATCTCGTCCCCGAGATTCAGAGAATGGCTAGAAATAAATATGGGATATGCATATATCGGGATGGGCTGCCACCCTTAAAAGAAGTTTTGTATGCATTCTTATAACTGGGTTCAACAAGGCACAAGTGGAGTATGAAATAAAATAATTAGTAGTAAAACTTTGGGTCCTATTTTGTACCTTCCCTTGGTTGCTGACTTAATTTCCAATAGGTGTCTTTCTGTTCACCTACCTTGAACATCTATACCCTTCTTGATGGCATCTTCGAAAGTCTTCCACTACACTTCAAAATTTAGCTGGTGGTCATCCTCACCGTATTCCTACGTTTGAAAACACTTGCCCAATACCATGTAGGATACAAAACTATCTCCCTAAGGTTTAAGCTTATCAATGTCGTCTCTCCTATAGATATGTCTCTCTAGATTCGCAAAGCCAACAATACAAGAGCGAATAATAAGAGTAGTAGGAATGGTGATCAATCCATCCTGCACCCAGATCATTACTCTGTACATGGTTTATTGAATCTCGTATTCTAACACTTGGTCAACCTCACAAGTTTTAAAAAAAACCATGGAGAATTGAATCAATGTTTCGATCCCCATTATTGAATTGTTTTGAAAATATTTCTATCGATCCTTAACTAGGGTTTTGCGTATCTCACACTATATCCTTCTTCACCGTGATAGAAAACATCAGGGTTGGTTTCACTACTGTTGTCTTCATGGTGAGTTGCCGAGAAAACATTCTCTGGGTTGGGTATAGATGAGAATAGATAGAAAGGTTCTAAAGAAGGTTCCTACCCAAACACAATAGATCAAGGCAATTTAGCAAACAACAGTCATCTAACAAGCATCAAGCAACATAACACAAACACAACCAAACTAGTATGGTCATACCTCAATTTGGTAAGATCAGTACTTTCTTACGATATCGCTGGTTCAATAAAACAAAATTAATGGTGGTACGGTATATTTGTCTTAGTGCTTCAAGTTCCTCTTCTACTTCCTTCGGTGTTTTGCGTATTGTGGAGCCTATACTTCAGCCTTTCTCCAAGTTCTTCGATAGCTTCCCATGCAAAACTTCTTGCGGAGTCAAGAATATCATGTGAATCATTAGTCTCACTCTTCAGGAACTTGGTCATTATCTATCTTTTCTTGATGGCTTTCTTGGGGTATATCATCTAAGGAAAGAGGAAAACGTTTTTGAAGATGGAGTAGGTAAGAATACTAGAAGTTCACAAAACACATTTTTTAAATAGAAACTTTATTAGATATATTTTTCATCCTAGGGTCTTCCTATTTCTAATCCAAACCTATGGTCACGAACCTATGGTCAACACAATGCTCTGATACCATCTGTAGTGACCTCACCCGGTAAGGTGCCGATCCCTGTGCTTTATTGTGCTAGTCCCTGGATCAATCGCTAGCACACACAGTTTAAGATGTAATACCAAGAAACAAAGGTCTTTATTACATCGCATGATCCATATATACATAATGACTTACAAATTGCATAGCACAAGGCTAGCATATCATCAGAGTTTCACAACGAATAAACATAGATAGCATGGAGTCCTTCGTCTTCATGTGCCACAGGCGAGCATGTTGAGGATAGACTCGTAACCCTAATCATCGTAACTCACTCGTCTATCAAAAATCTGCAACAGGTAAAGTTACAGCCAAAAACATTTGGTCAATACTTTGAATGTATTGGCAAGATGTCACTATTTAGTGGACACAAATGGCGCCTAATAACTACATGTATATTTGGCTGGTGGAGTTTAGGCTCTTTGCGAAAAGCGAGTATTTTCCCTATCTTTTGTAAACATCATTTGTCTTTGAAAATATAATCCTAAAAGCATGAACCCAAGTTCTCATCACGCTGGCTCACCAGGGATAGACACTAGAGTCCAGCTTAATGCTACCCAAGTATACCCATCAAGTTTTATTATGAAATTGGGATGAGAGAGATCTTCCAGCAGTTCCATCCAGTTGCTCAAAGTTGTCCGTAACCGGGGACACGGCTAAGTACTTAGTTTTTACACTCTGCAGAGGTTTGTACACTTTACCCGCACGACTTAGTCAGCCCCGTTTCCACCATGATGCTCATTTTGCTCAAATGGTTGGGAGAAGACTAAGACGAGACTATTTTCGGAAGTAAGGCCCTGAGCCCTCAGGACGGACCCGTACCAACCTACACATCTACATCTGCTGGTCACGTCGGGACAGGTCCCTACCACCTACTTAGTCAAGACAGAGCCCATATGACATGCGGCTGTACAAGAAGCTACTAAACATGAAACCTGTCCAATCTCTTTTGTTCCTGGGCGGCGGACCCCACCAATTTTCACCGTGCAGACGCTCCACTCGTACCAATCCGCCCAGGTGTTTCATTTATCAAGTTGTTTTCATTTATAACAAAAACATATTTCTTCATCTCATCTCATCATGATATCCCAACCACGTATCTAATAGCATGGCTAAGCAAAACTACCTACGATGGCAACTTAAGGGAAACTAGAGGAATCCTACGACTATAGGATTAGCATAGCATAGCATATACTTTGAAAACATCCTACACATGCAATATCTACTAAGTAAAAAACTACATGCATAGAAAACATTAGGACATGAGTGACACTTGCCTTTTGGTAATTTATGGAGCGTTCTCTTTGTCTCGGCGATACACGTAACTCTCCGTACTATCTATAAGATAAATAACACAACATAAACACGCATTCCAATAGCAACAAAAATCAAGCAGAGCAAACAAACTATTTGGAAGGATTTGTTATACATTTGGTTTTAGTCTTTTATATCTTTTATGAATCAATGTGAAATGAATATAGGACATTCAGATGGCTAGGTAGGAATGGATCAATATGGAGTATGGTGGATAAGTAAAACCATAAGGACCACTACGGTAATAGGAATAATTATTTCCAAAATAATTATAGAGTTACTTCTATAGTGATAATACTTAAATCCTCACATTTGAATTCGAATACTTGAACTAATTTCATATATTCGGAAAGTTGTGCTGCTGGATAGATGGTTTCATTATCTTCTATTTTCCGTAGGACACAATTTAATAGGATTTATAGATTTTAGGTTTCCACAAAATACTCTATATCTCTTATTTGAAATCCGAGTATTTTATATAATTCAAAACTTAAAGATTCTTACTTGATTGGATTGTATATTTTTATTTTCTAACGATTCCAAGGGTATCAAATTTACCGGATTTAGCTACGTAGAACTGAAGATGTGATTTTCAAAGGTCACGGCATTTTCTGTCCAAAGTGACGAAAATGCGAAATAAGATATACACGCTAGGCACTTTTACAAGCCTGTGTTTGGAGCAAGTGGATTTTTGCAAGGTATCAGTACAAAGGTGGTGCAGACGTATAATCACACAAATATATATGTTATCGTTTGATGCTAAAGTTTCCATACCATCAATTTATTTTGTGTACACTCAATGGATCGGATTTGCATAACTGCATCGGGTGATCTGTTTCTACTGTTGACTACCGTTTTCTTAAGTGTATCAACATGTGTATGTGTATTACAATCTAAATACGGAGTATTAGGGTGGCTTGCCGATTTGGTTCAGTTGCAAACCTAGTAGCTGTCTACAGAGATTAAACACCATGAGGCGAAACTTTACCGAAGATGGCGCAGGTGACCGCTGGTGATGTCGGGGATGGCGGCACAGCTACGAGAGTTGAGTGAGACGCTGGGGAAAGGCTTCTGGAATCTAGGAAGCAGCAGAACTTGTAGTGTTCATCGTAGCGAACAACGATGGGTTCTTTGGATCTTCACGATGCTCCTCGCGTGGTGTCATGCACACAAGCGGAAGTCAGCCTCGGGTTACTGTTTTGGAAGATCCTCTAGCTGCGATCGAGTGAAACAGCCATAAGGATATGCACATTATCTGAAGGAAAAGAAAGAAGGAAGAACCGGGGCTTTATTTCTGCTCTAGCCGGAGAAAGAGACGATGGTGTCGCGGCAGCCGGCGGAACAACGGCGGAGCAGCGGCGACGCAGCCAACAACCATTATATAATTCAGCGCCATGTCCTAGAGGTAGGCGCCGGTTAGAAACTCTACGGTTTAAAGGAATCGGAGTATGGGCTACTGGATATGACATACCGTCGAGATGAACTCCGGTGATGTCGCGGCCAACATCAACAATACTTAGCGCCACCATGTCCAGGAGGTAGATCTTCACGAGGGGGATCTCGAGCTGTGAGTACTCTCCGAGATGATCAGTGTAGACGACGTACTCGTCTAAAGAACTCGGCAGAAGGTTCGAACAAGACGTCAATAGTACGAGCGGTAGAGGGCTTATCTGGAGATGAGTTGAGAATGAAAGTGAGAGAGGACGACTAGGAACACGCGGTGGACATCTCCGTTCGCCTTTGTATGGCCTAAGCAGGGAGATCGGGAGGTATATGCCGATGAATGGCATTCGGCGCATCTGGACGGTTTGGAACATTAAGTCGACTAAATGAAAAATTGAATCCCTGAACGGATGCCTCACTGTATTGGGAGTAACTTTCGTGTTTAAAGTTAGACGTTTCAGAGTATATAATTGATGGAAATCATGAGGGGAAGATATGGCCATGGCAGTAAGAAGCGTTCAGTTTCTGAACGTGAGTGCTCGTGAGGAAGACGACTCGATTGGGCTGTTTGGTTTAGATGGTCTAAGATAATTAAGCCCAGGAAGAATCTAAGAGGAAGAAAAATAAAATTGAGAGAGAAATAGTCCATGATGGTTGGCTGGTTGAGCTTCTTTGTACTGGATTTGTTTTTTTTTCCTTCATTCTCCGCTTTTCTATTTCTGATCTTATTATTTGAATTGAGTTCAAATCTAAAACTGGTTCAAAACAGTTCCATATAACTTCAGAAAAATATGAATAGAAAGCCAGTGAAATGGTAATTCAAAATAGATCAGTTTGGCACTGTTTTATAATTGTGAAAATCAAAAAAATCCACATAAGCTATAGGGCTTATTTGTAAATGAATTTTTGTATGTTTGGTTTGAATACATCTTTTAAAATATTGTGAAGGAAAACTTCCAAATTAAGTCTTAAAACATATAGTCATCCCTTCTTGTCCCGGTATAAAAAAATATATAATAGTACCATGCTCTTCGGCATATAGGGCTATACGTGCATGTTTTATCAAAGTAGGGTTCAAGGTTTTTCTTTTATCTAACAAAATCTTTTTGAAATTTGAAAACATAAAAATCAAAAATATATTTTATTGTGAAAACATTTGGCTGCCCACAACTTTATGAATTCTTCAGTTCGAGAAAAAATGTTTTTTTAAATATCACACAAAAGTTTAAATTCCCTGTGAAATTTCAATCAAGACAAACGACTCATATACCTAATTTATTTATTTTAACATTCCAAAATTTTAGAAAAATTTGGGATGTTACAGATGCTGATACGTCTCCAACGTATCGATAATTTCTTATGTTCCATGCTACTTTATTGATGATACCTACATGTTTTATGCACATTATATGTCATATTTATGCATTTTACGGAACTAACCTATTAACAAGATGCCGAAGAGCCGTTGCTGTTTTCTGCTGTTTTTTCAGAAATCCTAGTAAAGAAATATTCTCGGAATTGGACGAAACTTTCGCCCAGGGTCCTATTTTTGCACGAAGCTTCAGAAGACCGAAGAGATAACGAAGTGGGGCCACGAGGCGGCCAGGGGGAGGCCGGCCGGCCAGCCCTTGGCCGCGGCCCTGCCCTCTGGGCCCCTCGTGTGGCCCCCCGCGTTGACCCTCCGCCTACTTAAAGCCTGTCGCGAAACCCCCGTACCGAGAGCCACGATACGGAAAAACAGAGCCGCCGCCATCGCGAAGCCAAGATCCGGGGACAGGAGTCTGTTCCGGCACTCGCGGGGAAGTGCCCCGGAAGGCTTCTCCATCGACACCGCTGCCATCTCCACCGCCATCTTCATCACCGCTGCTGCTCCCATGAGGAGGAGTAGTTCTCCATCGAGGCTCGGGCTGTACCGGTAGCTATGTGGTTCATCTCTCTCCTATGTGCTTCAATACAATAATCTCATGAGCTGCCTTACATGATTGAGATTCATATGATGATGCTTGTAATCTAGATGTCATTATGCTAGTCAAGTGAGTTTTACTTATGTGATCTCCGGAGACTCCTTGTCCCACGTGTGTAAAGGTGACAGTGTGTGCACCGTGTGGGTCTCTTAGGCTATATTTCACGAAGTACTTATTCACTGTTGAAGAGCGTAGTGAAGTGCTTATTTATATCTCTTTATGATTGCAATGTGCATCGTATCACAATTTATCTATGTGCTACTCTAGCAAAGTTATTAAAGTAGTTTTATTCCTCCTGCATGTGTGCAAAGGTGACAGTGTGTGCACCGTGTTAGTACTTGGTTTATGCTATGATCATGATCTCTTGTAGATTGCGAAGTTAACTATTGCTATGATAATATTGATGTGATCTATTCCTCCTACATATGCATGAAGGTGACAGTGTGCATGCTATGCTAGTACTTGGTTTAGTCTTTTGATCTATCTTACACTAAAGGTTACTAGAATATGAGCATTATTGTGGAGCTTGTTAACTCCGGCATTGAGGGTTCGTGTAATCCTACGCAATGTGTTCATCATCCAACAAAAGTGTAGAGTATGCATTTATCTATTCTGTTATGTGATCAAAGTTGAGAGTGTCCACTAGTGAAAGTCTAATCCCTAGGCCTTGTTCCTAAACACTGCTATCGCTGCTTGTTTACTGTTTTACTGCGTTACTACTGCTGCGTTACTACATGTTTACTTCTGCAATATTACTATCATCAACTGCACGCCAGTAAGCTATTTTCTGGCGCCGTACTACTGCTCATACATATTCATACCACCTGTATTTCACTATCTCTTCGCCGAACTAGTGCACCTATTAGGTGTGTTGGGGACACAAGAGACTTCTTGCTTTGTGGTTGCAGGGTTGCATGAGAGGGATATCTTTGACCTCTTCCTCCCCGAGTTCGATAAACCTTGGGTAATCCACTTAAGGGAAACTTGCTGCTGTTCTACAAACTGCTCTTGGAACCCCTGTTACAAGAATAGAACCTTGATCTGTAGTACTGGGCAAAACCCTAGTTTAACCTATTTAATTATAGATTCGTAGGTCGATTTTTCTACCTTTTTATTATTACTATGCAGCACATGTGTGTTTGCCGAGTGAAACTCGGAGGAAGAGGGATCACTCGGAAGGAGAGAAGAAGGGAGAGAATTATGGTGTCTCCCCTTTTTCGGGTGATGATGTTGACTTTTGTGCAGGGTTTGTCAGTGAGCAGGAGGTGCGAGCGAGCGAGCGAGTCGAGCGAGGCCGAGAATGAGAGAGATTTGTTTTTTTTGTTGAGAGGGACGACCGAAGGATCCAGAAGGACCCACAGACTTCCAATACGCATCCTGATGCGTCTTCTCTTGACAAAGAAAATGTCTGGGAGTTTGCGTACCTATTGCACGTGACTTGTGCTCACTGAAGTGTGGGACCTCACGCATGGGCACCACACGTAAGTGACAGACCTGTTGGTGTAAAAACTCGGTTGATTATTATAGTGCATTAGAACAAAGTTTCCTATGGATTCAAGGGTAGGAAATCCAAGTTAACTCATTTACATGACATTATTTTTTCCATGAAGCAAAGTTAACGCACCTATCAATTGGTACATTTTGGAGTGACTAAGAAGGATCCAGGCTTACTTATTCGTTTTCACGTGTAAAACTTGTCTAAATCTTGGTCAAACAAAATTGGCAGAAAATTCAAAAAAAAAACAGAAAAATGAAAAACCAAAGCACATAGTCTTCTTATGTCATGTAGTAAGCATTAAAGTTGATAAACAAGGTCTAGACATATTCAAACCATACAAATCATGTATCTACCCGCTAACCCCTAAACTATGTCTTAAGAAGTCAAGAATGAAGAGAAGTGGTTTTGGGTTTCAAACATGGAAATTTCAAAAACCTCCCAAAACTTCATTTTAGGGTGACTAAGAAGGATACAGGCTTCCCTTTTCATTTTCATGTTCTATACTTGTTTAAATCTTGGTCAAACCTATGATTTGACCAAGATTCAAATGGGCACAAAAAAATAAAAAAAGCACATAGTGTTCTTATGTCATATCGTAAGCATTCAAGTTGATAAACAAGGTCTAGATATATCCAAATTAACCAGACAAATCATGTATCTACCCCCTATCGACCCTAAACTTCGTCTTATGAAGTCAAGCATGAAGAGAAGTGGTTTTGGGTTTCAAACATGGAAATTTCAAAAACCTCCCAAAATTCAGCTTCATTTTAGAGCGACTAAGAAGGATCGATGCTTACCTTTTCATTTCCATGTTTTAAACTTATTTAAATCTTGGTCAAACCTAGCTAGGATTTGACCAAGATTCAAATGGGCATAAAAATTCAGACAAAAAATCTAAAGAATGAAAAACCAAAGCACATAGCCTTCTTAATTATGTCATATAGTAAACACTCAAGTTGATAAACAAGGTCTAGACATATTCAAACCAGAAAAATCATGTGTATATCTACCCCTAACCCTAAACTCTGTCTTGTGAAGTCAATCTCTAGGATTTGACCAAGATTCAAATGGGCATAAAATAAAAAAACAGAAAAATGAAAAACCAAAGCGCACATAGTCTTCTTATATGTCATATAGTAAGCATTAAAGTTGATAAACAAGGTCTGGACATATTCAAACTAGCTAGACAAATCATGTATCTACCCCCTAACCCCTAAACTCTGTCTTATGACGAAGTCAAGCATGAAGATAAGTGGTTTTGGGTTTCAAACATGGAAATTTCAAAAACCTCCCAAAAACTTCATTTTAGGGTGACTAAGAAGGATACAGGCTTCCATTTTCATTTTCATGATCTATACTTGTTTAAATCTTGGTCAAACCTAGGATTTGACCAAGATTCAAATGTGCATCAAAATTCCAAAAAAATCAGAAAAATGAAAAACCAAAGCACATAGTTTTCTTATGTCACATACATATATATAGTAAGCATTCAAAAGTTGATAAACAAGGTCTAGCTAGACATATTCAAATAAGACAAATCATGTATCTACCCCTCTAAAACCATAAATAACTCTGTCTTATGAAGTCAAGCATGAAGAGAAGTGGTTTTTGGTTTCAAACATGGAAATTTCAAAAACCTCCCAAAATTAAAGCTTCGTTTTAGAGTGACTAGTTAAGAAGGATCCAGGCTTACCTTTTCATTTTCATGTTTTAAACTTGTTTAAATCTTGGTCAAACCTAGGATTTGACCAATATTCAAATGGGCATAAAATAAAAAAATAGATAAAATAAAAAACCAAAGCACATATTCTTCTTATGTCATATAGTAAGCATTCAAAAGTTCATAAACAAGGTCTAGACATATTCAAACCAGACAAATCATGTACCCCCTAACCCTAAACTTTGTCTTAATTATATATGAAGTCAAGCATGAAGCAGAGAAGTGTGGTTTTGGGTTTCAAACATGGAAATTTCAAAAACCTCCCAAAAAGCTTCATTTTAATTAGACCGGCTGGTTAATTAAGAAGGATCCATGATTAATTACCTTTTCATTGTCATGTTTTAAACTTGTTTAAATCTTGGTCGAACCTAGGATTTGACCAAGATTCAAATGGGCATAACAATTCAGAAAAAAATCGAAAGAATGAAAAACAAAAGCACATAGCCTTCTTATGTCATATAGTAAGCATTCAAATTGATAAACATGGTCTAGACATATTCAAACCAGAAAAATCATGTATCTACCCCTAACCCTAAACTCTGTCTTATGAAGTCAAGCATGAACAGAAGTACGGTGGTTTTGGGTTTCAAACATGGTAAATTCAAGAACCTCCCAAAAGCTTCATTTTAGAGTTACTAAGAGAAAGATCCAGACTTAATTACCTTATCATTTTCACATGTTAAACTTGTTTAAATCTTGCTCAACAAACCTAGGATTTTACCAAGATTCTCAAATGGGCATAAAAATCAAAAAATGAAATACCAATGCACATAGTCCTCTTAAGTCATAAAGTAAGCATTCAAGTTGATAAACAAGGTCTAGACATATTCAAACAAGACAAATCATGTATCTACCCCCTATCGACCCTAAACTTCGTCTTATGAAGTCAAGCATGAAGAGAAGTGGTTTTGGGTTTCAAACATGGAAATTTCAAAAACCTCCCAAAATTCAGCTTCATTTTAGAGCGACTAAGAAGGATCGATGCTTACCTTTTCATTTCCATGTTTTAAACTTATTTAAATCTTGGTCAAACCTAGCTAGGATTTGACCAAGATTCAAATGGGCATAAAAATTCAGACAAAAAATCTAAAGAATGAAAAACCAAAGCACATAGCCTTCTTAATTATGTCATATAGTAAACACTCAAGTTGATAAACAAGCTAGGTCTAGACATATTCAAACCAGAAAAATCATGTGTATATCTACCCCTAACCCTAAACTCTGTCTTATGAAGTCAATCATGAAGAGAATTGGTTTTGGGTTTCAAACATGGAAATTTCAAGTACGTCCCAAAAGCTTCATATATTTTAGAGTGACTAATTAAGAAGGATCTTGGCTTACGTTTTCATTTTCATGCTTGAAACTTGTTTAAATCTTGGTTGAACCTAGGATTTGACCAGAATCAAATGTGCATAAAATTCTTAAAAAAAAATAGAAAAATGAAAAACAAAAGCACATGGTCTTCTTATGTCATATAGTAAGCATTCAAGTTGATAAACAAGGTTTAGACATATTCAAACCAGACAAATCATGTATCTACCCCCTAACCCTAAACTCGGTCTTATGAAGTCTAGCATGAGGAGAAGTCGTTTTGGGTTTCAAACGTTTAAGCCAAAAGCCCCATTTCAAATATTTCAAACTTATTCAAATTTGGTTCAAATTTGAAAGACACACAAGTTATAGCACACATAGTGCATACATTCTCACACATACTGCACTAGATGCTAACCCGGCCTATAGTTTGAGGCCATTGGATGAGGTCGAAAAAATCTTGGATTAGAAATGGGGTTGTTCGAACCCCGTAGTTGGATTTTTTGAACCTTGATCTGTAGTACTGGGCAAAACCCTAGTTTAACCTATTTAATTATAGATTCGTAGGTTGATTTTTCTACCTTTTTATTATTACTATGCAGCACATGTGTGTTTGCCCGTCGAGTGAAACTCGGAGGAAGAGGGATCACTCGGAAGGAGAGAAGAAGGGAGAGAATTATGGTGTCTCCCTTTTTCGGGTGATGATGTTGACTTTTGTGCAGGGTTTGTCAGTGAGCAGGAGGTGCGAGCGAGCGAGCGAGTCGAGCGAGGCCGAGAATGAGAGAGATTTGTTTTTTTTTGAGAGGGACGACCGAAGGATCCAGAAGGACCCACAGACTTCCAATACGCATCCTGATGCGTCTTCTCTTGACAAAGAAAATGTCTGGGAGTTTGCGTACCTATTGCACGTGACTTGTGCTCACTGAAGTGTGGGACCTCACGCATGGGCACCACACGTAAGTGACAGACCTGTTGGTGTAAAAACTCGGTTGATTATTATAGTGCATTAGAACAAAGTTTCCTATGGATTCAAGGGTAGGAAATCCAAGTTAACTCATTTACATGACATTATTTTTTCCATGAAGCAAAGTTAACGCACCTATCAATTGGTACATTTTGGAGTGACTAAGAAGGATCCAGGCTTACTTATTCGTTTTCACGTGTAAAACTTGTCTAAATCTTGGTCAAACAAAATTGGCAGAAAATTCAAAAAAAAACAGAAAAATGAAAAACCAAAGCACATAGTCTTCTTATGTCATGTAGTAAGCATTAAAGTTGATAAACAAGGTCTAGACATATTCAAACCATACAAATCATGTATCTACCCGCTAACCCCTAAACTATGTCTTAAGAAGTCAAGAATGAAGAGAAGTGGTTTTGGGTTTCAAACATGGAAATTTCAAAAACCTCCCAAAACTTCATTTTAGGGTGACTAAGAAGGATACAGGCTTCCCTTTTCATTTTCATGTTCTATACTTGTTTAAATCTTGGTCAAACCTATGATTTGACCAAGATTCAAATGGGCACAAAAATAAAATAAAAGCACATAGTGTTCTTATGTCATATCGTAAGCATTCAAGTTGATAAACAAGGTCTAGATATATCCAAATTAACCAGACAAATCATGTATCTACCCCCTATCGACCCTAAACTTCGTCTTATGAAGTCAAGCATGAAGAGAAGTGGTTTTGGGTTTCAAACATGGAAATTTCAAAAACCTCCCAAAATTCAGCTTCATTTTAGAGCGACTAAGAAGGATCGATGCTTACCTTTTCATTTTACCTAGGATTTGACCAAGATTCAAATGGGCATAAAAATTCAGACAAAAAATCTAAAGAATGAAAAACCAAAGCACATAGCCTTCTTAATTATGTCATATAGTAAACACTCAAGTTGATAAACAAGGTCTAGACATATTCAAACCAGAAAAATCATGTGTATATCTACCCCTAACCCTAAACTCTGTCTTGTGAAGTCAATCTCTAGGATTTGACCAAGATTCAAATGGGCATAAAATAAAAAAACAGAAAAATGAAAAACCAAAGCGCACATAGTCTTCTTATATGTCATATAGTAAGCATTAAAGTTGATAAACAAGGTCTGGACATATTCAAACTAGCTAGACAAATCATGTATCTACCCCCTAACCCCTAAACTCTGTCTTATGACGAAGTCAAGCATGAAGATAAGTGGTTTTGGGTTTCAAACATGGAAATTTCAAAAACCTCCCAAAAACTTCATTTTAGGGTGACTAAGAAGGATACAGGCTTCCATTTTCATTTTCATGATCTATACTTGTTTAAATCTTGGTCAAACCTAGGATTTGACCAAGATTCAAATGTGCATCAAAATTCCAAAAAAATCAGAAAAATGAAAAACCAAAGCACATAGTTTTCTTATGTCACATACATATATATAGTAATAAGCATTCAAAAGTTGATAAACAAGGTCTAGCTAGACATATTCAAATAAGACAAATCATGTATCTACCCCTCTAAAACCATAAATAACTCTGTCTTATGAAGTCAAGCATGAAGAGAAGTGGTTTTTGGTTTCAAACATGGAAATTTCAAAAACCTCCCAAAATTAAAGCTTCGTTTTAGAGTGACTAGTTAAGAAGGATCCAGGCTTACCTTTTCATTTTCATGTTTTAAACTTGTTTAAATCTTGGTCAAACCTAGGATTTGACCAATATTCAAATGGGCATAAAATAAAAAAATAGATAAAATAAAAAACCAAAGCACATATTCTTCTTATGTCATATAGTAAGCATTCAAAAGTTCATAAACAAGGTCTAGACATATTCAAACCAGACAAATCATGTACCCCCTAACCCTAAACTTTGTCTTAATTATATATGAAGTCAAGCATGAAGCAGAGAAGTGTGGTTTTGGGTTTCAAACATGGAAATTTCAAAAACCTCCCAAAAAGCTTCATTTTAATTAGACCGGCTGGTTAATTAAGAAGGATCCATGATTAATTACCTTTTCATTGTCATGTTTTAAACTTGTTTAAATCTTGGTCGAACCTAGGATTTGACCAAGATTCAAATGGGCATAACAATTCAGAAAAAAATCGAAAGAATGAAAAACAAAAGCACATAGCCTTCTTATGTCATATAGTAAGCATTCAAATTGATAAACATGGTCTAGACATATTCAAACCAGAAAAATCATGTATCTACCCCTAACCCTAAACTCTGTCTTATGAAGTCAAGCATGAACAGAAGTACGGTGGTTTTGGGTTTCAAACATGGTAAATTCAAGAACCTCCCAAAAGCTTCATTTTAGAGTTACTAAGAGAAAGATCCAGACTTAATTACCTTATCATTTTCACATGTTAAACTTGTTTAAATCTTGCTCAACAAACCTAGGATTTTACCAAGATTCTCAAATGGGCATAAAAATCAAAAAATGAAATACCAATGCACATAGTCCTCTTAAGTCATAAAGTAAGCATTCAAGTTGATAAACAAGGTCTAGACATATTCAAACAAGACAAATCATGTATCTACCCCCTATCGACCCTAAACTTCGTCTTATGAAGTCAAGCATGAAGAGAAGTGGTTTTGGGTTTCAAACATGGAAATTTCAAAAACCTCCCAAAATTCAGCTTCATTTTAGAGCGACTAAGAAGGATCGATGCTTACCTTTTCATTTCCATGTTTTAAACTTATTTAAATCTTGGTCAAACCTAGCTAGGATTTGACCAAGATTCAAATGGGCATAAAAATTCAGACAAAAAATCTAAAGAATGAAAAACCAAAGCACATAGCCTTCTTAATTATGTCATATAGTAAACACTCAAGTTGATAAACAAGCTAGGTCTAGACATATTCAAACCAGAAAAATCATGTGTATATCTACCCCTAACCCTAAACTCTGTCTTATGAAGTCAATCATGAAGAGAATTGGTTTTGGGTTTCAAACATGGAAATTTCAAGTACGTCCCAAAAGCTTCATATATTTTAGAGTGACTAATTAAGAAGGATCTTGGCTTACGTTTTCATTTTCATGCTTGAAACTTGTTTAAATCTTGGTTGAACCTAGGATTTGACCAGAATCAAATGTGCATAAAATTCTTAAAAAAATAGAAAAATGAAAAACAAAAGCACATGGTCTTCTTATGTCATATAGTAAGCATTCAAGTTGATAGGTGCGTTAACTTTGCTTTATGGAAAAAATAATGTCATGTAAATGAGTTAACTTGGATTTCCTACCCTTGAATCCATAGGAAACTTTGTTCTAATGCACTATAATAATCAACCGAGTTTTTACACCAACAGGTCTGTCACTTACGTGTGGTGCCCATGCGTGAGGTCCCACACTTCAGTGAGCACAAGTCACGTGCAATAGGTACGCAAACTCCCAGCCATTTTCTTTGTCAAGAGAAGACGCATCAGGATGCGTATTGGAAGTCTGTGGGTCCTTCTGGATCCTTCGGTCGTCCCTCTCACAAAAAAAACAAATCTCTCTCATTCTCGGCCTCGCTCGACTCGCTCGCTCGCTCGCACCTCCTGCTCACTGACAAACCCTGCACAAAAGTCAACATCATCACCCGAAAAAGGGGAGACACCATAATTCTCTCCCTTCTTCTCTCCTTCCGAGTGATCCCTCTTCCTCCGAGTTTCACTCGACGGGCAAACACACATGTGCTGCATAGTAATAATAAAAATGTAGAAAAATCGACCTACGAATCTATGATTAAATAGGTTAAACTAGGGTTTTGCCCACTACTACAGATCAAGTTCAAAAATATCCAACTACTAGTTCGATTTTGGGCTACTAATATAAAATTAAAATAAGTTGAACTAGTATTCCTCTAAAAAATCATTTTGGTATGCATTGTTTGATACTTTTCATAGCTATAGTGCATCACAAATTTATGATTTCATGCTTTGCTTTGCCAATTTCGATTTTTTCTAACCACCTTCTCTTTGATTTCAAATTTAGGTCAAACTATCGATGCCTACTATGTGTTCTACTTGAATTGGATGCAGCGTGCGCACATGTTTTGCCATTGTTCTGGGCTTCCACACATCTTTGGGGCATCCAAGTATTTAAGTTACCTTGTTTTTTTGAATTGTAATTCATACCCTTCCTCCCAATTTTTATGCCCATTTGAATCTTGGTCAAATCCTAAGTTTGACCAAGATTTGAACAAGTTTAAAACATGAAAATGAAAAGGTAAGCCTGAATCCTTCTTAGTCACTCAAAAATGAGAAGCTTTTGGGAGTTTTTTGAAATTTCCATGTTTCAAACCCAAAACCACTTCTCTTCATGCTTGACTTCATAAGACAGAGTTTAGGGTTAGGGGGTAGATACATGATTTGTCTAGTTTGTTGTTTAGACCTTGTTTATCAACTTGAATATAATGCTTACTATATGACATAATAATACTATGTGCTTTGGTTTTCATTTTTTTTGATTTTTTCTGAATTTTTATGCCCATTTGATCTTGGTCAAATCCTAGGCTTAACCAATATTTAAACAAGTTTAAAACATGAAAATGAAAAGGTAAGCCTGTATCCTTCTTAGTCACTCCAAAATGAAGCTTTTGGGAAGGTTTTTGAAATTTCCATGTTTGAAATCCAAAACGACTTCTCTTCGTGCTTGACTTCATAAGACAAAGTTTAGGGCTAGGGGTAGAAACATGATTTTTCTGGTTTGAATATGTCTAGACCTTGTTTACCAACTTGAGTGCTTACTATATGACATAAGAAGGCTATATGCTTTGGTTTTTCATTTTTTTTGAAATTTTATGCCCATTTGAATCTTGATCAAATCCTAGGTACGGTTTGACCAAGATTTGAACAATTTTAAAACATGAAAATAAAAGGTAAGCCCAACCTGGATCCTTTAGTCACTCTAAAATGAAGCTTTTGGGGGGTTCTTGAAATTTCCAAGTTTGAAACCCAAAACCACTTCTCTTCATGCTTGACTACATAAGACAGAGTTTAGGGTTAGGGGTAGATACATGATTTTTCTTGTTTGAATATATCTAGACCTTGTTTATATCAACTTTAATGCTAACTATATGACATAAGAAAACTATGTGCTTTGGTTTTTAATTTTTCTGATTTTTTTATTTTGATGCACATTTGAATCTTTGTCAAATCCTAGGTTTGACCAAGATTTAAACAAGTATAAAACATGAAAATGAAAAGGGAAGCCTGTATCCTTTCTTAGTCACTCTAAAATGAAGTTTTTGGGATGTTCTTGAAATTTTCATGTTTGAAACCCAAAACCACTTCTCTTCATGCTTGACTTCATAAGATAGAGTTTAGGGGCTAGGGGATAGATACATGATTTGCCTAGGTTTGAATATGCATGTCCAAACCTTGTTTATCAACTTGAATGCTTACTATATGACATAAGAAGACTATATGCTTTTGTTTTTCATTTTTCTGATTTTTTTAAAATTTTATGCCCATTTGAATCTTTTGGTCAAATCCTTGGTTTAATTTGACACGGATTTAAACAAGTTTAAAATATGAAAATGAAAAGGTGGTAAGCAGGCATGGATCCTTCTTATATATATTAGTCACTCTAAAATGAAGCTTTTGGGAGGTTTTTGAAATTTCCATGTTTGAAACCCAAAACCACTTCTCTTCATGTTGTTGACTTCATAAGATAGAGTTTAGGGGTTAGGGGTATAGATACATGATTTGTCTTGTTTGAATATGTGTCTAGACCTTGTTTATCAACTTTAATGCTTACTATATGACATAAGAACACTATGTGCTTTAATTTGGTTTTTATTTTTTTTAAATTTTGATGCACATTTTGAATCTTGGTCAAATCCTAGGTTTGACCGAGATTTGAACAAGTTTAAAACAAGAAAATAAAAGGTAAGCCCGCCAGACTGGATCCTTCTTAGTCACTCTATAATGAAGCTTTTAGGGGGGTTGTTGAAAATGTAAGCATGTATCCTTCTTAGTACGTCACACCACAATGCTTTTGGGAGGGTTTTTGAAATGTCCATGTTTGAAACCCAAAACGACTTCTCTTCGTGCTTGACTTCATAATTAAGACAAAGTTTAGGGTTAGGGGTAGATACATGATTTTTCTGGTTTGAATATGTCTAGACTTTGTTTATCAACTAGCTTGAGTGCTTACTATATGGCATATATAAGAAGCTAGGCTATGTGCTTTGGTTTTTCATTTTTTTTTTGAATTTTTATGCCCATTTGAATCTTGGTCAAATCCTAGGTACGTACGGTTTGACCAAGATTTGAACATGTTTAAAACATGAAAATAAAAGGTAAGCATGGATCCTTCTTAGTCACTCTAAAATGAAGCTTTTGGGAGGTTTTTGAAATTTCCATGTTTGAAACCCAAAACCACTTCTCTTCATGCTTGGCTTCGTAAGATAGAGTTTAGGGTTTGGGGTAGATACGTACATGATTTTTCTAAGTATTTTTACGCCCATTTGAATCTTCGTCAAATCCTAAGTTTGACCAAGATTTGAACAAGTTTAAAAACATGAAAATGAAAAGGGTAAGCCTGGATCCTTGTTTAGGGTTAGGGGGTAGATACATGATTTTTGTGGTTTGAATATGTCAGACCTTGTTTATCACCTTGATATATGACATAGGAAGACGGTGTGCTTTTGTTTTTCTTTTTTTTGAATTTTTATGCCCATTTGAATCTTGGTCAAGTCATAGGTTTGACCAAGATTTAAACATGTTTAAAACATGAAAATGAAAAGGTAAGCCTGGATCCTTCTTAGTCACTCCAAAATGTACCAATTGATAAATGAGTTAACTTGGCTTCATGGAAAAAATAATGTCATGTAAATGATTTAACTTGGCTTTCGTACCCTTGAATCCATAGGAAACTTTGTATAAATGTAGTAGTATAATAATCAACCGAGTTTTTACATCAACAGGTCTGTCACTTACGTGTGGTGCCCATGCGTGAGGTCCCACACTTCAGTGAGCACAAGTCACGTGCAATAGGTACGCAAACTCCCAGCCATTTTCTTTGTCAAGAAAAGACGCATCAGGATGCGTATTGGAAGTATGTGGGTCCTTCTGGATCCTTCGGTTGTCCCTCTCACAAAAAAAAAAATCTCTCTCATTCTCGGCCTCGCTCGACTCGCTCGCTCGCTCGCTCGCTCGCACCTCCTGCTCACTGACAAACCCTGCACAAAAGTCAACATCATCACCCGAAAAAGGGAGACACCATAATTCTCTCCCTTCTTCTCTCCTTCCGAGTGATCCCTCTTCCTCCGAGTTTCACTCGACGGGCAAACACACATGTGCTGCATAGTAATAATAAAAAAGTAGAAAAATCGACCTACGAATCTATGATTAAATAGGTTAAACTAGGGTTTTGCCCACTACTACAGATCAAGTTCAAAAATATCCAACTACTAGTTCGATTTTGGGCTACTAATATAAAATTAAAATAAGTTGAACTAGTATTCCTCTAAAAAATCATTTTGGTATGCATTGTTTGATACTTTTCATAGCTATAGTGCATCACAAATTTATGATTTCATGCTTTGCTTTGCCAATTTCGATTTTTTCTAACCACCTTCTCTTTGATTTCAAATTTAGGTCAAACTATCGATGCCTACTATGTGTTCTACTTGAATTGGATGCAGCGTGCGCACATGTTTTGCCATTGTTCTGGGCTTCCACACATCTTTGGGGCATCCAAGTATTTAAGTTACCTTGTTTTTTTGAATTGTAATTCATACCCTTCCTCCCAATTTTTATGCCCATTTGAATCTTGGTCAAATCCTAAGTTTGACCAAGATTTGAACAAGTTTAAAACATGAAAATGAAAAGGTAAGCCTGAATCCTTCTTAGTCACTCAAAAATGAGAAGCTTTTGGGAGTTTTTTGAAATTTCCATGTTTCAAACCCAAAACCACTTCTCTTCATGCTTGACTTCATAAGACAGAGTTTAGGGTTAGGGGGTAGATACATGATTTGTCTAGTTTGTTGTTTAGACCTTGTTTATCAACTTGAATATAATGCTTACTATATGACATAATAATACTATGTGCTTTGGTTTTCATTTTTTTTGATTTTTTCTGAATTTTTATGCCCATTTGATCTTGGTCAAATCCTAGGCTTAACCAATATTTAAACAAGTTTAAAACATGAAAATGAAAAGGTAAGCCTGTATCCTTCTTAGTCACTCCAAAATGAAGCTTTTGGGAAGGTTTTTGAAATTTCCATGTTTGAAATCCAAAACGACTTCTCTTCGTGCTTGACTTCATAAGACAAAGTTTAGGGCTAGGGGTAGAAACATGATTTTTCTGGTTTGAATATGTCTAGACCTTGTTTACCAACTTGAGTGCTTACTATATGACATAAGAAGGCTATATGCTTTGGTTTTTCATTTTTTTTGAAATTTTATGCCCATTTGAATCTTGATCAAATCCTAGGTACAGTTTGACCAAGATTTGAACAATTTTAAAACATGAAAATAAAAGGTAAGCCCAACCTGGATCCTTTAGTCACTCTAAAATGAAGCTTTTGGGGGGTTCTTGAAATTTCCAAGTTTGAAACCCAAAACCACTTCTCTTCATGCTTGACTACATAAGACAGAGTTTAGGGTTAGGGGTAGATACATGATTTTTCTTGTTTGAATATATCTAGACCTTGTTTATATCAACTTTAATGCTAACTATATGACATAAGAAAACTATGTGCTTTGGTTTTTAATTTTTCTGATTTTTTTATTTTGATGCACATTTGAATCTTTGTCAAATCCTAGGTTTGACCAAGATTTAAACAAGTATAAAACATGAAAATGAAAAGGGAAGCCTGTATCCTTTCTTAGTCACTCTAAAATGAAGTTTTTGGGATGTTCTTGAAATTTTCATGTTTGAAACCCAAAACCACTTCTCTTCATGCTTGACTTCATAAGATAGAGTTTAGGGGCTAGGGGATAGATACATGATTTGCCTAGGTTTGAATATGCATGTCCAAACCTTGTTTATCAACTTGAATGCTTACTATATGACATAAGAAGACTATATGCTTTTGTTTTTCATTTTTCTGATTTTTTTTTAAATTTTATGCCCATTTGAATCTTTTGGTCAAATCCTTGGTTTAATTTGACACGGATTTAAACAAGTTTAAAATATGAAAATGAAAAGGTGGTAAGCAGGCATGGATCCTTCTTATATATATTAGTCACTCTAAAATGAAGCTTTTGGGAGGTTTTTGAAATTTCCATGTTTGAAACCCAAAACCACTTCTCTTCATGTTGTTGACTTCATAAGATAGAGTTTAGGGGTTAGGGGTATAGATACATGATTTGTCTTGTTTGAATATGTGTCTAGACCTTGTTTATCAACTTTAATGCTTACTATATGACATAAGAACACTATGTGCTTTAATTTGGTTTTTATTTTTTTTAAATTTTGATGCACATTTTGAATCTTGGTCAAATCCTAGGTTTGACCGAGATTTGAACAAGTTTAAAACAAGAAAATAAAAGGTAAGCCCGCCAGACTGGATCCTTCTTAGTCACTCTATAATGAAGCTTTTAGGGGGGTTGTTGAAAATGTAAGCATGTATCCTTCTTAGTACGTCACACCACAATGCTTTTGGGAGGGTTTTTGAAATGTCCATGTTTGAAACCCAAAACGACTTCTCTTCGTGCTTGACTTCATAATTAAGACAAAGTTTAGGGTTAGGGGTAGATACATGATTTTTCTGGTTTGAATATGTCTAGACTTTGTTTATCAACTAGCTTGAGTTTTGGGTTTCAAACATGGAAATTTCAAGAACCTCCCAAAAGCTTCATTTTAGAGTGACTAAGAAGGATCCAGGCTTACCTTTTCATTTTCATGTTTTAAACTTGTTTAAATCCTGGTCAAACCTAGGATTTGACAAAGATTCAAATATATGGGCATAAAATTCAAAAAAAATAGAAAAATGAAAAACCAAAGCACATAATCTTCTTATGTCATATAGTAAGCATTAAAGTTGACAAAAAAGGTCTAGACATATGCAAACTAGACAAATCATGTATCTACCCCCTAACCCCTAAACTCTGTCTTATGAAGTCAAGCATGAAGAGAAGTCGTTTTGGGTTTCAAACATGGAAATTTCAAGAACATCCCAAAAGCTTCATTTTAGAGTGACTAAGAAGGATCCATGATTACCTTTTCATTTTCATGTTTTAAACTTGTTTAATCTTGGTCAAACCTAGGATTTGACCAAGATTCAAGTGGGCACAAAATTTAAAAAATCAGAAAAATGAAAAACCAAAGTACATAGTCTTCTTATGTCATGTAGTAAGCATTCAAGTTGATAAAATGGTTCATGCCGGCGTCTTAGCTCCTAAAAAAAATTATACACCAATTGATTTGACGAATTGATGATTTACTCTAGTCTGCTTCTAGACCATGCAGCTAGCGAGTATTCATATGTACTGCATGGAGCCCCCAACTTTTGACTTCCCGTGTCGGAAAAGGCCTGTCTAATAATGTGGGGCAGTGAGGTATCCCGAAGTATCTAGAGGGTTCCAGTGTTTCAGGCTTTCAGCATCGCCAGTCCAAGGGAAGGATGGGTGACGAATCCGTGCATTCACAGCCGTTTAGATCTGAAGAGTCCTTGTATGATGAGCGGTAGATAGCACCTCTAAGCTGCAAATCAACAGCTTCAATTACTTCAAATGAGCATTGGCCGGAAGGCTGACAGAGTGAAAAAATTCAATTTCAAAAACTCATGTATAGAATAGAAAAAAATAAAAAACATGTAGATAGAATAGAGGTATAGATAGATTAGCCCAAAAAAGAAGAGGACGGGGAAATTTCGAACGCTCGCCTTTAACTCAGCACAGCAGACACCTCCCTCGCGCACCTAAACTTTCGAACGCGCGCCCAATATTTCGAACGCTCGCCTTTAACTCAGCACCCAGCCCACCTTGTTCTTCTCTAGACACCTCCTTCGGCGCCCTGTTCTTCTCTAGACACACCCTCGGTGAACCAGGCCGCGCACCAAAACTTCCCCACGCTGTCTATCAGCCGCGTCAGCCGGCGACTGCTGGTGGCGCCGTTCTTCTCCAGCCGCACCGGCAGGCGCGGTCAGCTGGTAGATCCTCACGGTATGCATGCTATCTTCAGGCCTGGGCAAGTACGATTCATTATAGCTCAATCGAAGTCAGTCGCCGTCGCCCAGCCCTTATAAGTTCGTTAGTTCGTTCGAATCGATCGGTTGATATTGTTTTCCTCTCGATGTGTTTGTTTGACATTGTTTTCCGCTTTACCTATTTGCTCGAATTCGTTCGTACTGTACACTGTACTGCTCACCATTGCCCAATGTCTGTAGTCGTCGCTTGGTGCCAGTCCTCTATGGACCTGTTTGTAATCTTATTACTTCTGGGTTCTTTGCACTGCTAATACATCGGTGGATTTACGGCCAAAAAGAAGAAAGAATTTGTTGGTATTATATTGCTTTCGATTGATCTGTTCGCCCCCAAGCTTTTACAGAAGCCGCAAGAGATTCAAGGATGAAATGGCTCTCCTTGTTTGCAGTGGCGGATCTACAGGGTATGCCGTATATGCCACGGCATACCCTGCGTCCAAGCCGTGCAAGATCTTTGATAGTTTAATGAGCTGAGCAATTAATCAAGATGAGTGATGTATATGTATACATGCGGTGCTAATACATGTGGCGTGCAGCCATGCGAACACTGAGCTAGTGCATGTAACCGATTGATTAGACATCCGATTGATTTGGCCAAAATCCGGTGATAACACATGCCCCCCTGGTTTTGGTAATGATAATATCAAAACCATCTGTTTTTCCTTCGAGGGGTCATGTCGTGGCAGAGCAGAACCGTCGCAGTATTCTTCATCATGACGCCTTGCCTTCTCAACTTCTCTGCACGATTTGACAGTTTTGAATATTTTATGATTTGCCACACTTTTCTTAAAAGTGTCTATTATTTGCCACATGACCACCACATGTCTCTTTTTATTTAACCGCATCGAACAGTTCACTTCTTCATCCTCCTGCTTCAAACCAGCCATCGGCCCAAAAACCCTCCTCCTCTGTAACCATGTCTTCCTCTTCCTCCTCCCAATCCTTTTCCTCGAGTGAGCTGGAGCCAGAGGTCAGCCAGATGGAAGCGTACAATAGGCGCGCTCCCAAGCATTGGGACGAGCAAGAGTTCGACTTCGACTTCGTACCAGAGGGTCGACCCGAGGACCTCGTCTGGTCGGATGGCGACATGCCCCTGACTGACGGGGAAGATGACCTCCGATTCCTGATTGACGGAGAACTGGAGGCGGAGAGCGACGACGACGACCCTCTCTTCCGGGGTAAATTCACTTCCTCCACCAAAGAAGAAGAAGAAGAAGAAGAGGACGACGAAGACGAAGACATCTCCTCCGACACGAAGAAGGAACCAGAGGACGACACCTCCTCCGATGAACCGCCACCAAAGCGCATCCGTGGCTGGGCCTGGTCCGATGAGGAGGATGATGATGAAGAGGAAGAGGCCTCCGCTGAAGGTCACAGTAGCAGCGACGAGGAATTCGTCGACAGTAGCAATGACGGCAGCTACCCCAGCGACGACGAAGACGGCAACAGCCCTTAGAGTAGGGATTTACTAGCATAAGACTAGCCGTAGCAATCTGTTCCCCTTTTGTTGAGCAATCAGCTTCTCCTTGTAAGAAATCCCCTTTTAAATCAATGAAGATGGATAGATTCTTCCTTTTGAGGGCAATCAGCTCTTCTATGTAAGAAATCTGATCATCGATGAAGAATTTCCTCTAATTTGACTTTGTCGATTTTCTTCAAATTGATTTAGCCGATTTTCCCTCAATACTCCACTATAATAAATATAGCATATCTATGATAGTACTCTATGATACCACCCACTATGCACCCATGTTCCAAACACCACTCCCGCTGACTGTACCTTATTGTATCGAGCGATAAGCTTGATGAGCAACCCAAACAAACAAAAAAAAGACTGTACCTTATTGTACTTGCTCTTACCCGTATCTTCTCTTTCTCTTTCATCGCGAGTGCAGCTAATTCAGTTAGTCTTCCAATGAATATTAATATTTTGTCTCAATGATGTCATGTTTCGACTAACAATTAGCACTTTTGAATTCTTAGATTGCCTTTTCACACGATGCACTTCTTTTAATTTATTTTACCACATTTCAATGTGAACCTTGACCAAATAAATAGGACAACAATATCACGATCATATAATACATAAGCAGCATTGTTAGAATCGTGTTGGAAAATACTTTCTAATGATACCAGTTTTATATCAATTTTTTTATATACTTCATCCTGAAAAATATGTTTCAACTTCATCAAAACTTGCATGTATCTGCAAACTAAACTCATCTAAATACATGTATATCTACATAAAATTGAAACATCATTTTTAAATAGAGAGATATAGATTAATATTTTTTCGAAGATAAAATACGAAAAACAAGGGTGCATTGTTTATTGAAATGGAGTGAGTAGTATATATAAAATCATTTTAGTTGCCAATGATCATGTTGAGGGCCTCTATTTCTTGTTTTGCTCAGGCCCTCCGTATTCTCAGGTACGGCCCTGGTGGTCTATGAACCTGTATGTAATCTTATTACTTTTGGCTTCTTTGCACTGCTAATAGATCGGCGGAATTACGGCAAAAAAGAAGAAAGAATGTGTTGGTATTGTATTGCTTTCGATAGATCTGTTCGCCCCTCCCCCCCAAGCATTTATAGATGGCACAAGAGATTCAAGGATGAAATTGCTCTCCTTGTTCATAAGGCAAAGAGGAAATCATATCATGGGTAGAACATTATATATATATTTTGCTGCTTGGGATCTATGATCCTTTTAGTTGCTGCTCTCCAGCAACTTTTGTACATATTTCCCTCTTTTTATTAATAAAAAAATAATAAGTGGGGAAACCCAGTGGTCAGCCTAAAAAAATCTGTTCGCTAGGTAGCCGTAGTTTTGCACTCAGTTTGTTTGCTGAAATCGGCTCAAATAATGTAGCATTTATAGTTTTATATTCGACCTGTTTGCTCAGGTATGCTTGCTTACATTCGTAGGTGACCTGTTTGTTGAAATAGCTTATCGCTTCTCTGACCATCTATCTCCTCAACAGATGGACAGAACTTGGATATTATTTGACTCATTAACCACACCAACATATTTGAGTGGTATTGAAGACTTCATGAAGCACGTTAGTGATTTTACTGACGGCGACAAGACAAAGGAAGTGATTTGTCCATGCCGCGTATGTTTGAATATTGGGTCCAAGCCTCAACATGTAGTCTCAGATCATTTATTCGTTTATGGGATGGACCAGACATATATCAGGTGGATTAACCATGGTGAACACTATGATCAGCCTGACATTATTGATCCTCTTTATTCTGATGGTTATCAGCCTGAAGATCTCGTCCAGGATGAGGCTACTGCTAATTTGTTACGGGATCTGTATCCATATGCAAGCCAACAGCCCCATGGTTATCACAAAAAGCCTCTTTTCCATGACCTGATAGAAGATGCTAAGCGCTTAGTGGCCCCTGGTTCTGTTGTGTCAAGATTCGAATTAATTGTGAAATTACTTCATGACAAGTCATACCAGGGGATTACCAATAAAGCGTTCAATGCAGTTGCGAAGACATACAGCGATGCACTCCCTGGGGCTGGACTGCCAAAATCCTTTTATGAGGTGAAGCAGTACATCAAGGTACTGGGACTTGGATATGAGAAGATTGATTTTTGCAAAAATAACTGTGCACTGTTTTGGATGGAGTATAATGACCTCGATGAATGTCCAGTATGTAAGGAATCAAGATGGAAACATGATGGAGCTGGTGGTAAGAAAAAGATTCCTTGGAAGGTTCTGAGATACTTTCCACTTGTACAAAGATTGCAGAGGTTGTTTGCTTCAGAACAAACATCTCGGGAAACAAGATGGCACAAAGAGATTCTCACGCCCGACCCTGATTTACTGAGGCATCCTGCTGATGGCGATGAATGGAAGCAATTCGACCTGGATCATCCAGATTTTGCTGCAGATCCAAGGAACCTGAGACTTGGCCTTGCTACAGATGGATTCAACCCATTTGGCAACATGAGCAACTCGTATAGCATGTGGCCAGTACTAGTTACACCTTACAACCAGGCTCCCTGGACATGCACCGATCAGTCGAACTGTATGATGGCCTTACTCATCCCAGGTCCCAAATCTCCTGGGAAGGATTTTGATGTGTTCATGCAGCCTCTTATTAGAGACTTGCAAACATTATGGGAGGGTGTCCCTACACGGGATGTGTGTCAACCTAAAGAACAAAATTTTCTATTACGTGCTGCTGTACTGTATTGCACCCATGATTATCCAGCTTTGGGCACTATGTCAGGCAGAGTAACATCAGGTTATAATGCATGTGTTCACTGTGATACTGATCAGCTGGCAGTGAGGATAATAAACAAGATATGCTATATGGGCCATCGCCGTTTCCTTCCATTAGATCACAGTTTCCGAAAAAATAGAAAAAAATTGCAATTTATTGGTGATCAGGCCTGTAAAAAGACTAAACCGCAGCACTTTAAGAGTCACGAGTTGGAGGCGCACCTAGAAGCGGTCAGAAATGTTAAACCAGGAAAACCACCAGCCGCCACAGCAGGTACAGCAGAGAAGAATACAGAAGATGCAGCAGCAGTAGTAGCAGATAGAAAAAGGAAGAAGAGACGAGATGAACTGAGTCTAGCAGCTACCAAAAGGAAGATGGGAGGTGAAATAGCAGCACGTACCAAGAGGAAGGAAATGGAAAATGATAGACCGAGAATATTTTATAAGCGCAGGACCACTCTTTGGGACTTGCCGTATTGGGCTGGTAAGAAGCTTCGGCATAATATTGATATCATGCACATGGAGAAGAATATATGTGACAGCATTGTCGGCACATTACTCAACATTCCATCCAAGACAAAAGATAGCTCAAATGCTAGGATTGATTGTGCAACATTGAATGTTAACAGGCACTTGCAACTGGATCGTAATGACAAAGTGAACAAAGGCAAGGAAAAACATTATAAATTTCGAGGCGCGGAATTCACATTGCCGATGCCTAAAAGGAGATTATTTTGTGAGTACCTCCGAGGTGTGATGTTCCCGTTCGGATTTGCTTCCAACATTGCAAATTGTCTCAATGCTGAAGGAAACAAGCTCCAAGGGTTGAAAACTCACGATTGTCACATCCTGCTGCAAAGGCTTTTAGCTATTGGCATTAAAGATTTAGTGAAGCCAAATATGTACAACGTGATTGCAGAGTTGGGAAGGTTCTTTAGGGAAATATGTAGTAAAACTCTAAGCAGAGCTGTTGTAGAACGTCTTAAGGTGGACATAGCAGTAATCCTGTGCAAGCTGGAGCTGATATATCCTCCAGCCTTCTTTGATGTGATGGTGCATTTGGCTGTTCATCTACCTGATGAGGCACTTTTAAGAGGTCCGGTACAGTATGGATGGATGTACCCTATAGAACGTCGACTGTGCACTTTCAAGAATACAGTTAGGAACAAAGCTAGACCGGAGGCTTGCATTGCAGTGGCGTATATTGCTGCTGAAGCATATACATTTGCCTCAAGATATATTCCTGATATTGAGACCAGATTCAATCGGGGTCGCAGAATTTTGGAAGTTGGAGGATCTGTTTTTAAACATGGTGTTGAGCTAATAGGAAAGAGGACCGAAAAAACATTAGAGCAGTCTGAATTTGAACAGCTGTCTTGGTATGTGCTGAATAATGCTACAGAGGCTGATGAATATGTTAAGTGAGTACTATGCACACGAACTACTCAGTTCCTCGCATATACTATGAACTTGTATCAAAATGAAATATATTCAGCTGACTTGGCTATGTTTTGCAGGTTGTACATGGAAACGAATGGAAAGCTATCGGCACGTGGGAGTGGGTTTCAGGACTGGTTTGAGAAATATGTAAGATGTTCAATTGCACTCTGACTTGTCTATGTGTTTTCACATGAGATGACCTCTTGTCTATTTTGTAATCGTAGATCTCGAAACTCCATGCGGAGAATCCAGGCGCTGTTAGTGCTGATCTCCTTGTCCTATCACGTGGTCCAGATAAGAGGGTGTTGGTAGCTGCAGCTTGCAATGCCAATGGTGTCCATTACAGCTCCTATGAGCGTGAACAACATTTGAAGACACGAAATAGTGGCATCACAACCAGTGGAGATCACTTGACAACCAGAAAAAAGAGATCAGAGTCATTTGACCATTATGGTCACATAGAAGAGGTTATTCAGTTGTTCTATAGTGATAAGGTTACTGTCCGATCTGTGGTTCTATTTAAGTGTTATTGGTACAACCAAGATCCAAACAAGGGCAAAGGTGCCAGAAATGATGGGTATTTCATATCAGTCGATACTACTGCTCAGTGGTACAAGGATGATCCTTATATTTTGGTACCTCAAGCGGCCAAGGTACTTTTCTTGGAAGACAGATCTAGAAAAGGATGGCAGTATGTGCAAAAGTTTGTGGCAAGGAACATATATGATTTGGATGAGAATGCGGATCCAATAATTGGTGCCCAGCAAGATGATTTCGCTGGTTGTATGCAAACTAAAGTTGCTGACATTGATGAAACCTCGTTGGATACAGGTATCCCTGCACATGATGGAGAAGTAGATTTCACTGTTGAGGTAAGCATAGTCGACAAAGAGATGGATAAACTGAAGCTACCTGGTGAATCTCAGGAGGAGAATGGACAGGACGAGCAGGATGAGACCATGCACGAATATCAGAATGAAGACGGAGGTGATGATGATGATGATGATGATGATGATGATGATGATGATTAGACTCTTGTCTCTGTATCATGCTGTGAGATGAAGAACCATGATTTGTTTTGATTTTTCTATTTGGAAAATGTATGAGTCCTGAAGACAATTATCTGTTGGATTGTAATCCCATGATGACTAATTATTTATGTTTGTTGTCCTACTAAAAGTTGGTCAAACTTAATTGTGTGGAAGTAATCCCATGCTGTTTGATTCATAGGGTCATATCCCATAGGAAAATAGAATGATAATAGATCAAACTAATGCAGAATATCTTATAACCACAATCAAATAGAATTTCTCTTGACATAGGATTCAAGTTGGCATGGCATCCCTATCATACAGGGTTTTTATTCATACTATGCTACAAATCGAAAATAAGATGGGTCAGCACTTTATCGCGGCAGATAGGGCAGCTGGCGTTCGTTACAAACCAGGAGAAGATGCACTTCCTATGGAACGGGTGTTTGCATCCCCGGAGACGCACCGTTGTGCGCTGCGACAGCCCCAGCATGCATATGCTGCAGTGGCCGTCCTCCGGCGCAACTAGGACCCAACTGTCCTGCAGCGCCGGCAAGTTGACGATGAGCCGGTGGTCCACCCTAAGGGTGAGGTCGAAGTGGAGGCCACCGAGCCGACGACACGCCTGCTGCCACATCAGGTG
This sequence comes from Lolium multiflorum, assembly GCA_030979885.1. Classification (NCBI taxonomy): domain Eukaryota; kingdom Viridiplantae; phylum Streptophyta; class Magnoliopsida; order Poales; family Poaceae; genus Lolium; species Lolium multiflorum. The sequence goes on along the minus strand of CM061748.1, from coordinate 67,082,528 downwards.
CATAACATCGTAAGGCATGATGATGTCCCACTCCTCCTCCGTGAGGTTCAGGTTCTTGAGCAGCCATACACGGGCAAGAATCTCGCGCATAGTTCGCACGACATTGCCCCCACTACGCAGCTTCCTCGGAGGCAAGCCAAGATCCAGCACCACCTCTTCGCAGGGTGTAGTGGTGATATCGTCCTCATCCAGTGGGGCAGGGAGGGGGCCGGCCATCCTCCTGAGCTCGTACGTCCTCGAGAAGAAGATGTGCACTGTCATAGTGTACGGGGACGCCTCGCCCTCGCCCACGGCCGGCGGCTCGCCGACGGAGAAGTCGGTCGTGCTTGCCGACACACGGCAGGCACGGAAGACATGTGGGCCAGACTCGATGATGCGCTCGCGTGAGGAGCGCTCTAGTAGGGGCGTCGCCGCCATTGGGGATTCTTCGGAGGGCTGTAGACTGGCGGCTAGTCGACGGTGAGGTGGTTGGTGTGAGATCTCTGGGATGAGGCCAGGGGAAGTGGGCGAAGTGCTCGGGACTAGGGACTGCCCTCAACTTTCCGCAGTAGTTTATGATAATAATTGGTGGACGAGGGAGACTAGTCCAGAGACTACCCAAAGTTGATAAATCATGTTCGAGGGAAAATGCCCAAGATTTATTATCAAAATTCAAGCTAATTTCGCCGATTTTGTTCTGCCGTTCATTAGACATCATCCAACGGCCTTTGGTCTCTGGGATTCGCTGCTACAGTGTCATCGAGTACTATTTTCTACCCAATTCCAGAAACATCCATAAAGCTAGTAGATAGCTTTCCTGCTTGTTGGCCCCACCCCATTTTTTTAATCTTTTCTTCCTTATCCCCTTCGCTCATGCTAGCAGCTACTTGCAGCCATTGCTACACCAGCGAGGTGATCTCTATATGATAGGCACGGTTTTAGTAAGACAGCAAGTTGTAGATAGCTAACCATGAGACACATGCCTCTCTGGTTGAGACTGAGCTCGCTCTTGTGATTGGGCTCCAATGGTCGAGGTGAGTCACAGCTGCAATGACAGAGGTTTGTGCTGAATTAATTAGCACAGAGGCGTAACTAGCACTAGATGGAGAAGGCATAGTACACATATCGGACACGAAGTCGCGTCTGGCGAGCAGCTCGCATTCACTTGCATCAGTGCGGTACAACAAAGATGATGAAGAAGGATTGGAGCTTTGAAGGTAGTCAGAAAAGTTACAAAAAATAATACGTGCAAAACTTAACCTGTATAAACGCACATGCATGGATAATTTTACATTTCTGCATGAGAAAGACATGTCAATTTTCAGTACGACATGGTTTGATTTGTCAAATTTGATGCTCCTTAATGCGTTTTAAGTGAAAATTACAGGTTTATTCATTATAATTGCCGATTTTTAACGTTACGTGCAGCTGACTAGCAAACTATAAGTGTGTGATTGCTTGCTTCCAAAATAAGGATATGTAATCATTTTGTATAAGGTAGTACCAATTAGTCGTTATATTGCAGAACTTAAAGAGTTTTGAGAGATTCAACTCGTTGCTACTCCATAAGAATGGTCATGTTGACAAATTTGATCCAGTGTTGAACAGAGCCAGAAACATTTCAAAAACTTGAGCATGGAAGAGGCTAGGGGTAAATGCCCCAAGGCCAGCCGAGCCTATCGTAGGTGCCGTCCCGAGGAGGAAGTACCTTAATTTGGGGCGCGCGCGGACGCTGCGGTACCCCGAGCTCGAGACGCCGCCGTACCGGTAGCTCGACCCGCGACGAGGCATGGCGGCGGCGGCGGAAGCGGAGCGGCGGCGGCGGAAGGTAAAGCTCCTGCTGACAAACATATTAGGCACAAATGGGCAACCTTCAGTAACCCATGTTCCATTTTTTTTGTCAGGATAACCCCATGTACCACCTTCCCAATAGAAAAAGTACTGTTCAACCTTCCCCTGTTGGGCCCAATATTTCACTTTTGGGTTGCCAAGGAACATCTACATGGTAATTGTTATCGGTCTACTTGCTCCGGCCGTCGAAGCCCAATAACTTCAAATGGGCCTTTCTGCTCATGCAATTTCGGCCCTTTTCTAATGAAACACAGATCCTATGATTGGCAAAAAAAAATACACGGAGATTCTACATAAAAGTTGTTTTTATTTATTTTGAATTATAGGGTTCCAATTTTTGAAACTGCTCATGCCCAATATGAAAATCCTTGATCGCTCCATACCCACATGGATAACGGTATTTTTAAAAATTCATAAAGTGGATTTGAAATTTAAAACATATCCTAATAATTCCTTGATTTAATCTATCAACTTGCAAGATCTTGGAGCCAAAGAGCTTGTATTAGTCTGCGAAAATAATACTGATAAACCTGTCGTTAACAAGAAATGAAGGTTTATCGTTCAGAGAGGATGCCATGTGGGACCCATGAGACAGTACCGTCCTCAACGTTTCAAAGAAAAAGGCAAGTAGCCCGAAAATAGGGGTAAAAAATAAATCCTACAAAGGAAACATTTATAGTTCATAGAGGCTGACATGTGGGACCGATCTGCCAGCTGCATCCTCATCATTTCGAAGTCGGCAGGGATCAGAAGAAAAAGGCAAATAGCCAGAAATTAGGGGTCAAAAATAAATCCAAAAAGGAAACTTATATTCTTCATAGAGGATGACATGTGGGACCGACCTGCCAGCAGCGTCCTCATCGTTTCAAAGGCCGCAGGGGATCAAAAGAAAAAGGCAAATAGCCAGAAATTAGGGGTAAAAAAATACAACAAAGGAAAGGTTTATTGTTCATAGAGGCTGACTTGTGGGACCCATGAGCCAGCGGCGACCTCAATTTCAAAGGCGGCATATGATCGAAAAGAAAAAGGCAAGTTAGCAAAAATCAGTGGGTAAAAAAATCTAAGAAATGAAACTTTATTGTACAGTCCCATGAGCCAGCACCTTACTCAACGTTTCAGTGGCGGCATGAGATAGAAAGAAAAAGGAAAGTGACCAAATATCAGGAGCAAAAAATAATCCAAGAAAAGAAACTTTTATTGTACATAGATGATGACATATGGGTCCCACTTATACAAGCTCTTTCGCTCCAAGATCTTGCAAGTTGATTGTACATAGAGGATGACATGCGGGCCCCTTGTGTCAGCAGCTTACTCAACGTTTCCAAGGCGGCAGGGGATCAAAAGAAAAAAGGAAGTAGCCAGAAATTAGCGGTAAACAATAACTCCAAGGAAGGAAACTTTTATTGTTCATAGAGTATGACATGCGGGACCCATGCGCTAGCAGCTTCCTCAATGTTTCAAAGGGGGCATGAGATCGAAAGAAAAAGACAAGTGACCAAATATCAGGAGCCAAAAATAATCCAAGAAAAGAAACTTTATTGTACATAAAAGATGACATGCGGGTCCCATTTTGCAGCAGCGGTGTCAACGTTTCAAATGCGGCTTGAGATCAAAAGAAAAAGAGTAGCCAGAAATTAGGGGTAAAAAAACTCCCAGAAAAGAAAGTTGATTGTACATAGAGGATGGCATGCGGGTCCCATGACCCAGCACCTTACTCAACGTTTCAGAGGCGGCATGAGATCGAAAGAAAAAGGAAAGAGACCAAATACCAGGAGCAAAAAATAATCCAAGAAAAAGAAACTTTTATTGTACATAGAGGATGACATATGGGTCCCACTTATACAAGCTCTTCCGCCCCAAGATCTTGCAAGTTGATTGTACATAGAGGATGACATGCGGGCCCCTTGTGTCAGCAGCTTAATCAATGTTTCCAAGGCGGCAGGGGATCAAAAGAAAAAGGAAACAGCCAAAAATAAGAGGGTGAAAAAATCCAAGAAAAGAAACTTTTATAGTATCGAGGATGACATGTGGGTCCCATGAGCCAGCAGCTTCTCAACGTTTCAGAGGCTGCATGAGATCGAAAGAAAAAGGCAAGTGACCAAAAATAAGGGGGTAAAAAAAATCCAAGAAAAGAGACTTGATTGTACATAGAGGATGACATGCGGGTCCCACCAGTCAGCAGCTTACTAACGTTTCCAAGGCGGCAGGGGATGAAAAGAAAAAGGAAATAGCCAAAGATCAGAGGGTGAAAAAAATCAAAGAAAAGAAACTTTTATAGTACATAGAGGATGACATGTGGGTCCCATGGGCCAGCAGGTTCCTCAACGTTTTCAAGGGCGGCATGAGATCGAAAGAAAAAGGCAAGTGACCAAAAATCAGAGGGTGAAAAATAATCCAAAAAAAGAAACTTTTATTGTACATAGAGGATGACATGCTGTCCCAACGTTTCAAATGCGGTTTGAGATCAAAAGAAAAAGAAAGTAGCCAGAAATTAGGGGGTAAAAAAACTCCAAGAAAAGAAAATTGATTGTACATAGAGGATGACATGCGGGTCCCACGAGTTTGCAGCTTACTCAACGTTTCCAAGGCGGAGGGGATCAAAAGAAAAAGGAAATAGCCAAAAATCAGAGAGTGAAAAAAAACCCAAGAAAATAAACTTTTGTAGTACATAGAGGATGACATGCGGGTCCCATGAGCCAGCAGGTTCCTCAACGTTTCAAACGTGGCATGGGATCGAAGGAAAAAGGCAAGTGACCAAATATCGGAGCCAAAAATAATCCAAGAAAAGAAACTTTATTGTACATAGAGGATGACATGCGGGTCCCATTTTGCAGCAGCGGTCCCAACGTTTCAAATGCGGCTTGAGATCAAAAGAAAAAGAAAGTAGCCAGAAATTAGGGGGTCAAAAAAACTCCAAGAAAGGAAAGCTTTATCGTTCATACAGGCTGACATGTGGGACCTATGAGCCAGCTACTGAACGTTTCAAAGGCGGCAGGGGATCAAAAGAAAAAGGAAATAGCCAAAAATCAGAGGGTGAAAAAAATCCAAGAAATCAAACTTTTATTGTACATAGAGGATGACATGCGGGTCCCATGAGCCAGCAGGTTCCTCAACGTTTCCAACGTGGCATGAGATCGAAAGAAAAAGGCAAGTGACCAAATATCAGGAGCCAAAAATAATCCAAGAAAAGAAACTTTATTGTACATAGAGGATGACATGCGGGTCCCATTTTGCAGCAGCGGTCTAAACGTTTCCAAGGCGGCACAGGACCAAAAAAAAAATGAAGTAGCCAGAAATCAGGGGGTGAAAAAATCCAAGAAAAGAAAGATATCAATTGGGCTGCATCTGGACATCTGGGCCTTCGAACTATCCTTCTGGGCCTTTTGACACGTACAATTTCAGCCCACTCCAGAACATGATAGTTCGGATTTTTCTCAAAAAAAAAACAGGAAAGTCCTATGCTTCGCCAAAACAAAAAACAAGGAGATTCAAGATATATGTTGTAAAAATAAAGATTTAATTTATCCGTTTGCAATAGCTCAGAGCGAAATACACTGTTTATTGTCTGCAAAATAATCAAGATATCACATGTTTCTTGTACGGGGAGGCTGACATCGGGGACCCATGAGCCAGCAGCGTCGTCAACGTTTCAAAGGCGGCAGGGGATCGAAAATAAAAAAAAACCAAAAATCAGTTGGTAAAAAAATCCAAGAAAAGAAAACATTTATCGTTCTGAGAGGATGACACGCGGGACCGATGAGGCAGCAGCATCCTCAACGTTTCCAAGGCGGCAGGGGATCAAAGAAAAAAAAGGAAATAGCCAGAAATTAATTAGGGGTAAAAAATAAATCCACCAAAGGAAACTTGTATTGTTCATAGAGGATGACATATGGGACCGACCTGCCAACAGCGTCCTCATCGTTTCAAAGGGGGCAGGGGATCAAAAGAAAAAGGCAAATAGCCAGAAATTAGGGGTCAAAAATAACTCCAATAAAGGAAACTTTTATTGTTCGTAGAGGATGACATGCGGGTCCCATGAGCCAGCAGGTTCCTCAACGTTTCAAACGTGGCATGAGATCGAAAGAAAAAGGCAAGTGACGAAATATCAGGAGCCAAAAATAATTCAAGGAAACTTGATTGTACATAGAGGATGACATGCGGGTCCCATGAGTAAGCAGCTTACTCAACGTTTCCAAGGCGGCAGGGCATCAAAAGAAAAAGGAAATAGACAAAAATCAGAGAGTGAAAAAAACCATAGAAAATAAACTTTTATAGCACATAGAGGATGACATGCGGGTCCCATGAGCCAGCAGGTTCCTCAAAGTTTCAAACGTGGCATGAGATCGAAAGAAAAAAACGCAAGTGACCAAATATCATGAGCCAAAAATAATCCAAGAAAAGAAAGTTTTATAGTACATAGAGGATGACATGATCCATTTAGCAGCAGGTATCACCGTTTGAGAGGCGGGGATCGAAAGAAAAAGTCAAGTGACTAAATATGAGGTGCCAAAAATAATCCAAAAAAGAAAGTTTTATAGTACATAGAGGATGACATGCGGGTCCCATTTAGCAGCAGCGGTATCACCGTTTGCAGCAGGGGATCGAAAGAAAAAGTCAAGTGACCAAATATGAGGTGCCAAAAATAATCCAAAAAAAGAAAGTTTTATAGTACATAGAGGATGACATGCGGGTCCCATTTAGCAGCAGCGGTATCAACGTTTGAGAGGCAAGGGGATCGAAAGAAAAAGTCAAGTGACCAAATATGAGGTGCCAAAAATAATCCAAGAAAAGAAAGTTTTATAGTACATAGAGGATGACATGCGGGTCCCATTTAGCAGCAGCGGTATCACCGTTTGAGAGGCAGCAGGGGATCGAAAGAAAAAGTCAAGTGACCAAATATGAGGTGCCAAAAAAATCCAAGAAAAGAAAGTTTTATAGTACATAGAGGATGACATGCGGGTCCCATTTAGCAGCAGCGGTATCACCGTTTGAGAGGCAGCAGGGGAAAGAAAAAGTCAAGTGACCAAATATGAGGTGCCAAAAAAATCCAAGAAAAGAAAGTTTTATAGTACATAGAGGATGACATGCGGGTCCCATTTAGCAGCAGCGGTATCACCGTTTGAGAGGCGGCAGGGGATCGAAAGAAAAAGGTAAGTGACCAAATATGAGGTGCCAAAATAATTCAAGAAAAGAAAGTTTTATAGTACATAGAGGATGACATGCGGGTCCCTTAAGCAGGTATCACCGTTTGAGAGGCGGCAGGGGATCGAAAGAAAAAGGCAAGTGGCCAAATTTGAGGTGCCAAAAATAATCCAGGAAAAGAAAGTTTTATAGTACATAGAGGATGACATGCGGGTCCGGAGCAGCGGTATCACCGTTTGAGAGGCGGCGGATCGAAAGAAAAAGGCAAGTGACCAAATTTGAGGTGCCAAAAAAATCCAAGAAAAGAAAGTTGATTGCACATAGAGGATGACATGCGGGTCCCATTTAGCAGCGTTCAACGTTTCCAAGGCGGCAAGGGATCAAAAGAAAAAGGAAGTAGCCAGAAATCAGGGGGTCAAAAAATCCAAGAATAGAAAGAATTTTGGTTCATAGAGGATGACATGCGGGACCCATGATCCTGCATCGTAAACGGCTCGATCGGAGAACGTTGAACGAGATGGCGCGATCTAGAAAAAAACAATGCCAGAGAGGCTGCCATCTGGGCCCTACATCCCTCGGCGGTGTGGATTTGCGTTGACTCGGCCGGCGAACCCGAGATTTCGAGATGCACCACGTCCCGGGCCACCATACGCCACGTTTTGGCCGCTTTCGTCGGGCTAGGTGGCCTCAAAAACGAGAAAAAAAAGTTTTGACATGCACCACGGAGGGACCAAAATCGTCGGCCATGGTACACCAGCAACCACGGCGCGACTTCAACTTCGTCGGCCATGGCAACTTTTCTTGTAGTGAAGGTATGATGCGCACAGCAGCAAGTTTTCCCTCAGAAAGAAACCAAGGTTTATCGAACCAGGAGGAGCCAAGAAGCACGTTGAAGGTTGATGGTGGCGGGATGTAGTGCGGCGCAACACCAGGGATTCCGCCAACGTGGAACCTGCACAACACAACCAAAGTACTTTGCCCCAACGAAAGTGAGGTTGTCAATCTCACCGGCTTGTTGTAACAAAGGATTAACCGTATTGTGTGGAAGATGATTGTTTGCAAGAAAAAATAAAACAAGTATTTGAAGAGATTGTATTTCAGTATAAAGAATGGACCGGGGTGCACAGTTCACTAGAGGTGTCTCTCCCATAAGATAAAAGCATGTTGGGTGAACATATTACAGTCGGGCAATTGACAAATAGAAAGGGCATAACAATGCACATACATGGCATGATAAATATAGTGAGATTTAATTGGGCATTACGACAAAGTACATAGACCGCCATCCAACTGCATCTATGCCTAAAAAGTCCACTTTCAGGTTATCATCCGAACCCTTCAAGAGTTGCAAAGCAACAGACATTGCATTAAGTATGGTGCGTAATGTAATCAACAACTACATCCTTAGACATAGCATCAATGTTTTATCCCTAGTGGCAACAGCACAACACAACCTTAGAACTGTCACTGTCCTAGGTATCAATGAAGGCATGAACCCATTATCGAGCATAAATACCCCCTCTTGGAGTTAAGAGTAAAACTTGGCCAGAGCCTCTACTAATAACGGAGAGCATGCAAGATCATAAACAACACATAGGTAATAGATTGATAATCACCATAACATAGTATTCTCTATCCATCGGATCCCGACAAACACAACATATAGAATTACAGATAGATGATCTTGATCATGTTAGGCAGCTCACAAGATCCAACAATGAAGCACATAAGGAGAAGACAACCATCTAGCTACTGCTATGGACCCATAGTCCAGGGGTGAACTACTCACTCATCACTCCGGAGGCGACCATGGCGGTGTAGAGTCCTCCGGGAGATGAATCCCCTCTCCGCAGGGTGCCGGAGGCGATCTCCTGAATCCCCCGAGATGGGATTGGCGGCGGCGGCGTCTCTGGAAGGTTTTCCGTATCGTGGCTCTCGGTCCTGGGGGTTTCGCGACGGAGGCTATTTGTAGGCGAAAGGGCAGGTCAAGAGGCGGCACGAGGGGCCCACACCATAGGCCCGCGCCAGGGCTGGCCGCGCCGCCCTATGGTGGCGGCGCCTCGTGGCCCCACTGACTCCTCTTCGGTCTTCGGAAGCTTCGTGGAAAAATATGACCCTGGGCGTTGATTTCGTCCAATTCCGAGAATATTTACTTATTTGAAACCAAAAACAGCAGAAAACAAGAACGGCTCTTCGGCATCTTGTTAATAGGTTAGTTCCAGAAAATGCATAAATACGACATAAAGTGTGCATAAAACATGTAGATATCATCAATAATGAAGCATGGAACATAAGAAATTATCGATACGTTGGAGACGTATCAGCCACCGTCGTCATCAATCTTCATCTTCAACATGGTCTTCGTCTCTCTTCGACACCGTCTTCGTCATTGTACTCCGTCTTCTCCATCTTACAACCTTGAGTCCAACACATAGCTATGGACTTGACCTAAGATTGATTCTCAATGCAACCGTTAGTCCATAGGGATTGTCATCAATTACCAAAACCACACATGGGCAATGGACATGTTCTTTCAATCGGAGTATCCTCTAAATATTCAACCATGCAAAGCAACAAATGCAAGGCATGAAAGGCAAATGCTTAAGAACCAACAAAAGCAATTCCCTTAAACCCTCCAAACTTCTCCCCCATTGGCATCGATTGCCAAAATGGACGAAAGGTTTGGAAGGCCAATATAGTGAGCGTTCCTCCATAAGTTGTGCATTTCTCATAATTGTGAGTGAAATCAAATGCACATATTCAATGACGAATATTCGGAGGAAATCAAACTATATTGAGGATCAAAGATTGCAAGAGGATGTGAAGGTGAGAAAGCTTCGACAAATGAAGCAAGCAATCAATGAACCAATAAGAAACACAAGCTTAATAAGAGGCAAGTCAAAACGAGGCTTGTGCCAAAATCAAGTATGAGTGCGTGAAGATGCAAATAGGATAAAACAAGCACTCATACCAAGATCTTTGTGGAGTCATCAAAGAGTCAAATAAGAATAAAGGAATGGACTCCAACAAAGAGGGATATCAAAAGATATGCACCATCTCTTATGTGTATAAGTTTCTCTAAGTGGACAACATCACGAAGACGTTTATCCACAAAGAAACATGCACACACAAGATAGGTACAAGAGAGATAGAGCAAGATATCCAAAACAAGCATGCTCAAGGACTTATCTCATTATAGGAAAGTAAAACCAAATATCAAGTAATGAGATAGCCAACTCCCAAAGAAAGCAAGGTTCCAAATAAACCAAACCCTCAACACTTTTCATGATGGCACAAAAGTACCGAAAAGAAAAGGTTTGTCTTCCAAGTCAAATTCTTGAAACAAGAGAGTGTTCTAGCAAACATAGGAGAGCTCCCCCAAGATTAGTGCACTATTTAGAATTTTGCATTTGAATACAAAATGCACAAATGCGGGATTATTGCTCAACCATGTTTATCAAAACACTAACAAGGTTCAAGTGAAATAAGGAGATCCAAAAGAAGCAAGGAAGACAATATGGGAGTCTAACCCACAAGGACAAATTCTTGGCAAGAAATGAAGCAATTGAGCACATGAGCCAAGTGTGAGGATGATCCGGAACAATACCACACAATTTATTACCAATTGTCCAAGGACAAGAGGTATTTAGGAAATATCCATATGGTAGTTTGTGAGTATGTCCAAGATTATCTTCACAACAAAGAAAGCATATGGTAAAGTGGGATTTGTTTGAGCAAACATGTCACATAGGAGCAAGATAATCTATAATATCAATTCTATGTGACACAACCTCAAATGTTCACATTTTCTAGGCTTGTAAAATGCACAAAGCACAATACTCCCCCATAATGTGATAAAGACATTTTTCGTGCAAGAGGCAAATAAGAACCAAGTGAGATAATTAATGGACATTATAGGATTTTAATTCATCATGTCGCACATTTTAGGATTGTGAAATGCACAAAGCATATCACTCCCCCAAAATGGGATAGTCCATTAATTTCTCACATGAGCCAACAACTAAGATATCAATAAGATGCAATAGGCTCAACAAAGGACAATTGTACATGATGTGCCACCCAACATATATAAGCAAGCAAGCAAGATAAGCAAGTAGGAGGCACAACATACACAACCACATGCAAGGTACAAAACCAACACATGTAAAAGGGGAGCGAGTAACTTTCAATGTAAAGGAGTTGAGGACTCGTTACCGCAAGGAGGAGCATGGGTAAAGGATGAAAGGAATAGTACTTGACTTGAGGAAGTGAGAATGATGAAGATCCCCCAAGTCTTCATGAACTAGTCAAGCCTCCATGCCCTCCACTTGTACCTATTGATCAAATTTTGGCTTGTTGGTCCCCAACCAAGTTGGGTCCTAAGAAGTTAGTCACAATAGGCTTGGCAACCCAAATGGTTCTTTTTACGAAACCACTTTGAGTGCCAACATATTTGGCAAACACATCGCCAACCTTATCCTTATGTAGAGAATAAGCACCATGGATCAAGATAGGGTTGGATGAGTTACCACTAGTGCAAAAGGAGGAGATGTGGCCCTTCTCACGGCATATGTAGCATGTTCTTCTCTTCTCCTTCTTCTCACTTGATTTCTCCACAACGGGAGCCTTGGCTTGATCCTTCTTGGGTAGCGGCCTTTCTTCAAGTCGAGGTAGACCTTGAGCTTGGCCTTGAGGTAGACCATGAGCTCCATCTTGAGGCCGCTTCCCTTGTTTCTTCTCGCCAAGTGGCTTCTTCTTCAAGGGGCACGATCTAACATGATGCCCTTCAATCTTGCACTTGAAGCACACAATCTTGGCGGGGTCCTTCACATGCCCATGGCCCTTCTTCCGCTTGTGCGTGGTGGACTTGTTCTTGTTGTTGGAGTTGAATCCAAGTCCACTCTTGTCATTGGGGGATTGCTTCCCTTCATGACCCTTTACCAAGTCCTTCTTCAAAGAAGTGACTTGGGCCTCGAGCTCTTCGATTTCCCCTACATGGTTAGTAACAACACAAGTACTAGAGGAAGTGGAAGCTTCATTGTTAGAGCAACAAGGCAAGGTATGTAATTCACCACAAGATATAGCAATAGCATGGGTGGGTGAATTACTAGCACTAGCACATGGAATTGTAGAACAAGGCATAGAAGGTAGTTCACCACAAGATAAGTCAATAGCATGAGTGGGTGAACTAAAAGCACTAGCACATGGCAAAATAGCATTTTGAGAGGTAGTGCTAGTACTCACATGAGGCTCACAAGATTTTACCTTTGACATGATAGCCTCATGAGCTAACTTTAGCAAATCATGAGAGACTAGAAGATCATCATGGGAGCTAGAAAGCTTTCCATGACTTTCTTCCAATTTCTCATAATTGCTTGTTAGCAAAGCAAGTTGAGCCCTTAGCTCAACATTCTCCTTCAAGATGGATGCTTCACAAGAGGTAGAGTTAGTAGCACAAGCATTATCAATTATAGCACAAGGAGAAGGCAACTTAGCAAGCTCTATTAGGTTGAGAGCCTTAAATTGCTCATGTGACTCGGTGAGTTTGATGAGCTCACTCTCAATAGCCCTAGAGCTACTTTTGAGAAGCTCAAAATCCTCAAGGAGTTTAGCATGAGCACTTACTAGCTCAACATTTTTAGTTCGAAAATCATGTGCCACCTCTAAAGCTCTATCACGAGATTCCTTTACCATAGATAGCTTTAGAGCAAAGTTCTCCTCAAGAGTTTCATTGGTGGTTTGTTTTTCTTTAAGAGCTTCTATAAGAGTTGCAATCTCGTTTGCATACTCGCGCTCATGCCCTTCCATTTTCTCAATAAGTTTTGTGCTCTCAATGGCAAAAGCCAAGATTTTCATGAAGTTAGAGCAAGCAAATTTCTTATCATGAAGAGCATGGAATACTAACTCACCCATCATGTTTAAGGAAGCAACATTAAGTTCTTCCATATCATCATCCTCATCATCACTAGATATATAGGGTTCCAAGGAAGGAGATACCTTAGAAGCCTTAGCCATAAGGCAAGTGTGGGAACCATGAGATGATGAAGAGGACGAAGTAATTGAAGCTCCATCCAATATCTTGTCTTGGCCCATAGTATCCTTGGTTCCCTCTACATTGTTAGTCACACAAATACTAGAGGAAAGCAAAGTATGTTCATTATGGCAACAAGACAAGGCAAGCATATCATCATGGGATGAAGATATGCAAGGACTATCAACACTAGCATGTAAAGCATTTATAGTGCTATAAGTGTTCAAGTCCAAAGATGAAACATTGCAATGGGATAGGGATGAAGAATCATCAAGAGAAGGCTCACCATCAACAATGCAATGTTCATCACCACTCACCATATCATTACCTTGTGTCTTACCACACATTGGTGAAGTGGAAGGTTTGTAGAACATCCTCAAGTTTTCTTTGGACCCAAGGTTTATCGATCTCGAGGAAGAGGTCAAAGATACTCTCATGCAACTCCTGCAACCACAAAGCAAGAAGTCTCTTGTGTCCCCAACACACCAAATAGGTGCACTAGTTCGGCGAAGAGATAGTGAAATACATGAATATATATGAGAGTAGTATGGCGTCAGAAAAGTGCTTGGCGCGTAGTTGATGGTGGTAGTATTGTAGGAAGTAAACATGCAGTAAGTAACGCGTAGTAATAAGAAAAACAGAACAAGCGATAGCAGTATTTAGGAACAAGGCCTAGGGATTAGACTTTCACTAGTGGACACTCTCAACATTGATCACATAACAGAATAGATAAATGCATACTCTACACTTTTGTTGGATGATGAACACATTGCGTAGGATTACACGAACCCTCAATGCCGGAGTTAACAAGCTCCACAATAATGCTCATGTTTAAGTAACCTTAAGTGTAAGATAGATCAAAACGACTAAACCAAGTACTAGCATAGCATGCACACTGTCACCTTCATGCATATGTAGGAGGAATAGATCACATCAATATTATCATAGCAATAGTTAACTTCGCAATCTACAAGAGATCATGATCATAGCATAAACCAAGTACTAACACGGTGCACGCACTGTCACCTTTGCACACATGCAGGAGGAATAAAACTACTTTAATAACACATCACTAGAGTAGCACATAGATAAATTGTGATACAAAACTCATATGAATCTCAATCATGTAAAGCAGCTCATGAGATCATTGTATTGAATTACATAGGAGAGAGATGAACCACATAGCTACCGGTACAGCCCCGAGCCTCAATGGAGAACTACTCCCTCCTCATGGGAGCAGCAGCGGTGATGAAGATGGCGGTGGAGATGGCAGCGGTGTCGATGGAGAAGCCTTCCGGGGCACTTCCCGCTCCGGCAGGGTGCGGAACAGACTCCTGTCCCCAGATCTTGGCTTCGCGACGGCGCGGCTCGGAACTTTTCTCGTATCGTGGCTCCCTCCGTAGGGTTTTCGATGCGGGGGCTTTATATAGGCGAAGAGGCGGCGCAGAGGGTCAACGAGGCGACGAGACCATAGGGTGGCGCGGCCAGGGCCTGGGCCGCGCCACCATGTCATCTCTGGCCCACCGGGCCCCTCCGCGCTCTCGGGTGTTGGATGCTTCCGGGCAAAATAGGAACACAGGCGTTGATTTCGTCCAATTCCGAGAATATTTCGTTACTAGGATTTCTGAAACCAAAAACAACAGAACTGGCACTTCGGCATCTTGTTAATAGGTTAGTTCCATAAAATGCGTAAATATGACATATAATGTGTATAAAACATGTAGATAACATCAATAATGTGGCATGGAACATAAGAAATTATCGATACGTTGGAGACGTATCAGCATCCCCAAGCTTAGTTCTGCTCGTCCCGAGCAGGTAAAACGATAACAAAGATAATTTCTTAAGTGACATGCCATCATAACCTTGATCATACTATTTGTAAACATATGTAATGAATGCAGCGATCAAAACAATGGTAATGACATGAGTAAACAACTGAATCATAAAGCAAAGACTTTTCATGAATAGTACTTCAAGACAAGCATCAATAAGTCTTGCATAAGAGTTAACTCATAAAGCAATAATTCAAAGTAAAGACATTGAAGCAACACAATGGAAGATTAAGTTTCAGCGGTTGCTTTCAACTTATAACATGTATATCTCATGGATATTGTCAACATAGAGTAATATAACAAATGCAATATGCAAGTATGTAGGAATCAATGCACAGTTCACACAAGTGTTTGCTTCTTGAGGTGGAGAGAAATAGGTAAACTGACTCAACATAAAATTAAAAGAAAGGTCCTTCAAAGAGGAAAGCATCGATTGCTATATTTGTGCTAGAGCTTTTATTTTGAAAACATCAAGAGAGTATAAAAATAAAGTTTTGAGAGGTGTTTGTTGTTGTCAACGAATGGTAGCGGGTACTCTAACCCCCTTGCCAGGCAAACCTTCAAAGAGCGGCTCCCATTTTATTTTGTTTTTGGGTGGCACTCCTTCCAACCTTTCTTTCACAAACCATGGCTAACCGAATCCTCGGGTGCCTGCCAACAATCTCATACCATGAAGGAGTGCCTTTTTATTTTAGTTTTATTATGATGACACTCCTCCCCACCTTTGCTTTCTCAAGCCATGGCTAACCGAATCCTTCGGGTGCCGTCCAACAATCACATACCATGGAGGAGTGTCTATTTTTGTTAATTAATTTGGGACTGGGAATCCCATTGCCAGCTCTTTTTGCAAAATTATTGGATAAGCGGATGAAGCCACTAGTCCATTGGTGAAAGTTGCCCAACAAGATTGAAAGATAAACACCACATACTTCCTCATGAGCTATAAAACATTGACACAAATAAGAGGTAATAACTTTTGAATTGTTTAAAGGTAGCACTCAAGCAATTTACTTTGGAATGGCGGAGAAATACCATGTAGTAGGTAGGTATGGTGGACACAAATGGCATGAATATTGGCTCAAGGATTTTGGATGCATGAGAAGTATTCCCTCTCGATACAAGGTTTAGGCTAGCAAGGTTATTTGAAACAAACACAAGGATGAACCGGTGCAGCAAAACTCACATAAAAGACATATTGTAAACATTATAAGACTCTACACCGTCTTCCTTGTTGTTCAAACTCTTTACTAGAAATTATCTAGACCTTAGAGAGACCAATTATGCAAACCAAATTTTAGCATGCTCTATGTATTTCTTCACTAATAGGTGCAAAGTATATGATGCAAGAGCTTAAACATGAGCACAACAATTGCCAAGTATCACATTACCCAAGACATTATAGCAATTACTACATGTAGCATTTTCCAATTCCAACCATATAACAATTTAACGAAGAGGAAACTTCGCCATGAATATTATGAGCTAAGAACACATGTGTTCATACGAACCAGCGGAGCGTGTCTCTCTCCCACACAAGGATGAACTTTATTCAGAGAACTAAGATAACAAAACAAAAACAAAAATAAAAGCACACAGACGCTCCAAGTAAAATACATAAGATGTGACTGAATAAAAATATAGTTTCACTAGAAGAAACCTGATAAGTTGTCGATGAAGAAGGGGATGCCTTGGGCATCCCCAAGCTTAGATGCTTGAGTCTTCTTAAAATATGCAGGGATGAACCACCGGGGCATCCCCAAGCTTAGAGCTTTCACTCCTCTTGATCTTAGTATATCATTCTCCTCTCTTGACCCTTGAAAACTTCCTTCACACCAAACTTCAAGCAAACTCATTAGAGGGTTAGTGCATCATTAATAATTCACACATTCAGAGGTGACACAATCATTCTTTTCACTTCTGGACATTGCATAATGCTACTGGACATTAATGGATCAAAGAAATAAATCCAACATAGCAAAAGAGGCAATGCGAAATAAAAGGCAGAATCTGTCAAAAACAGAACAGTCCGTAAAGACGAATTTATAAATGGCACCAGACTTGCTCAAATGGAAAAACTCAAAACTAATGAAAGTTGCGTACATATCTGAGGATCACGCTCGTAAATTGGCAGATTTTTTCGAATTTTCTACAGAGAATTATGCCCAGATTCGTGACAGACAGCAATGCTGTTTCTGCGCAGCGATCCCAAATATAACATCAACTTTGACATAGAAACTTTACTTGGCACAAAAACATGATAAGGAGAGGTTGCTACAGTAGTAAACAACTTCCAAGACACAAATATAAAACAAAGTACTGTAGAAAAATAACACATGGGTTATCTCCCAAGAAGTTCTTTCTTTATAGCCATTAAGATGGGCTCAGCAATTTTGGTGATGCACCCGCAAGAAATAGTATTTGAAGCAAAAGAGAGCTTCAAGAGGCAATTCAAAACACATTTGAGCCTAACATGCTTCCTATGCAAAAGAATCTTATACACAAATGAATTCATGAAGAGCAAAGTGGCAAGCATAAGAGGATAAAACACGAGTAACTTAAAGATTCTCAACATAAAGAGGGGAAACTTAATATTATTAAGATGCATATAACCATATTTCCCTCTCTCATAATAACTTTCAGTAGCATCATTGATGAAATCCACAATATACCCGTCACTTAAAACATTCTTATCATGGTTCATATGCATAGAAGTATCATTAATTTTGGCATAAGAAGAGTTATTCTCATTAATAGTAATTGGAGCAAGATTATTATCAAGAATTTGAACATGGTAAACAAGTTGCATATTAAAAGAATTGTTTTTGGCAAGCCCATCATAACTATGACAAGTTTCATAAGGATAATTGTAACATGTGTCATATACATCTCTATAGCAATTATCTAAACCTGAATATGTAATATCATCATTTTCACTAAAAGTAGAAGTCTCAAATATAGGATCTTCAAGCACAGCATCCCCAAGCTTAGGGCTTTCAATATCATCGTTTAAGGGGACATGAATAATGCTATCATCATTACTTTCATAATCAGTACCAAAGAGATTTTCAATATCAAAGGCAGCATGCTCATCCAAATCATGATCACTAATATGGGTAAAGGGTATAGGAAGATCATCGTACTCAGATTCATTATCATAATAATCATTAGGAGCAACATACTTACGGTTACCTAGCGTTATCTCATTCACGCGGTGATACGCCGTTACCTCTTTCTTTTTATTCTCCTTCTTCTTCTTCTTCTTCTTCTTCTTCTTCTTCTTCTTCTTCTTCTTCTCTTCCTTCTCCTCATTCCCTTCTTTAGGAGGAAGAGGCTTGAAGGGTGGCTTGTCCGCATAACCTGATTTACTTTTAGAAACAATAGAAGAAACTTGGGAGGATCCCTCCTTCTCATTAATTAGTTGAAAACACACAGCGGTCCTATCATATTTTGGCAAGGTGTCATCTTCTAAAATATTTTGTATGTAAGTATTTGTATGGCTATTATCAATGCAATAAGAAAGACAACCATGCAGGACATCATCAATATCAAGATCGTTAATATTTAACAAAGAAATTTTTCTTGATAACTCTTCACACTTCAAAAATAAGGTAAGTTCATCATGCTGATTAGGAGTAATTTCATCATCACAATACAAATTTGCAGCACTCATGGGGTTTGAATTATCATTGGAGGAACATTGAAAATTAAAATGACCAACTCTATGGCAAAGTTCACAAATAAAAGGATAGAGGGCACACACTTTTTCTCCAAGATCATCTAGAGCTCTAGACCACTTTCTAGTTTTTTCATTTCTGTGATGGATACAATATTCATCTTCTATTTGATTAATTCCACAAGGTCTATGTATTCCACAAAAATTAACATGCTTATAGGAAATAGCATTCTTAGGAGTTTGAGCATGCTTATTGCAATCATTAACAACAATGTCATTTTTCATGCAAGCCTCTTTAAAAGGTTCATGATACTTATCAAAATTCTTTTTAGGCAATTCTAAATGAGAAGCAAAGGCTTTATAAAGATTTGCAGCAACTTGAGAGTCAAGACCATAAGTAGCACTCATATTTCGAAATTTATCAGTATTCATAAAAGTTTCAATGCATTCATAATCATAGTTTATACCTGACTCTTTACCTTTGTCGTTCTCCCAATCTTCAGCGTTCTCCTTAATCCGATCAAGAAGGTCCCTTTTAAACTCTTCTTTATTGCTCGTGAATGATCCAGAACAAGTAGTATCCAGCAAGGTCTTATCTTGAAAAGAAAGTCTTGCATAGAAATTATCAATGATGATATTACCTGGAAGCTCATGATTGGGGCATTTGAGCATTAAAGTCTTCAATCTCTCCCATGCTTGGGCAATACTCTCTCCATCATGAGGCCAAAAATTATATATATGGTTTCGATCTTTGTGAATTTCACTTGGAGGATAGAACTTGGAATAAAATAGAGGCACAATATCCTTCCAATCAAGAGAGCGCCCGTCCTTCAATAGTTTATACCAATGCGCCGCTTTACCAGACAGCGACATATCAAATAATTTCTTTCTAACTTCATCCATTGAAATACCTGCACACTTGAATAACCCGCATAATTCATGCAAAAACAGTAAATGATTACTAGGATGGACAGTTCCATCCCCTTCATAGCGGTTATCCATAACACGTTCAATAATTTTCATAGGTATTTTATACGGAATACTTTCAGCAGGTGGATTTAAAATATCAGAAGCATCATTAAAGTTATCGCATATGGGAGATAAAGCATTATCAGAGCAAAATATTTCTTCCAAAGCGGAGGAGCTAAAAAGATTATTTTTATGTAAACCAGCTTCCCCAAGCTTAGACTTCTTCATAGCATTAGCAGTAATTGCATTCATACTAATAACATTGCTACTATCATGTAAATAAGGTTCCATAGGTTTTTTAATTTTCGCATCAAACCATCCATGTCTTAAATCAGGAAATAGAATAAGAAGCTCTTTGTTGTCCATTATGCCTAACTAGTGAAAATAAAAACAAGAAACAAAAAGATGCAATTGCAGAAATAGGAAAGCACACACACAATGGCGCCGGAAAAGTACTGTTACCTGGAACCGAAGTATGAGTGCCTTTTACCTTTTCCCCGGCAACGGCGCCAGAAAATTAGCTTGATGTCTACGTTCCCCTCCTTTCCTGTAGACAGTGTTGGGCCTCCAAGTGCGAGGTTTGTAGAACAGCAGCAAGTTTTCCCTTAAGTGGATCACCCAAGGTTTATCGAACTCAGGGAGGAAGAGGTCAAAGATATCCCTCTCATGCAACCCTGCAACCACAAAGCAAGAAGTCTCTTGTGTCCCCAACACACCAAATAGGTGCACTAGTTCGGCGAAGAGATAGTGAAATACAGGTGGTATGAATATATATGAGCAGTAGTATGGCGCCAGAAAAGTGCTTGGCGCGTAGTTGATGGTGGTAGTATTGTAGGAAGTAAACATGCAGGAGTAACGCAGCAGTAGTAACGCAGTAAAACAGTAACAAGCAGTGATAGCAGTATTTAGGAACAAGGCCTAGGGATTAGACTTTCACTAGTGGACACTCTCAACATTGATCACATAACAGAATAGATAAATGCATACTCTACACTTTTGTTGGATGATGAACACATTGCGTAGGATTACACGAACCCTCAATGCCGGAGTTAACAAGCTCCACAATAATGCTCATGTTTAAGTAACCTTAAGTGTAAGATAGATCAAAACGACTAAACCAAGTACTAGCATAGCATGCACACTGTCACCTTCATGCATATGTAGGAGGAATAGATCACATCAATATTATCATAGCAATAGTTAACTTCGCAATCTACAAGAGATCATGATCATAGCATAAACCAAGTACTAACACGGTGCACGCACTGTCACCTTTGCACACATGCAGGAGGAATAAAACTACTTTAATAACACATCACTAGAGTAGCACATAGATAAATTGTGATACAAAACTCATATGAATCTCAATCATGTAAAGCAGCTCATGAGATCATTGTATTGAATTACATAGGAGAGAGATGAACCACATAGCTACCGGTACAGCCCCGAGCCTCAATGGAGAACTACTCCCTCCTCATGGGAGCAGCAGCGGTGATGAAGATGGCGGTGGAGATGGCAGCGGTGTCGATGGAGAAGCCTTCCGGGGCACTTCCCCGGCAGGGTGCGGAACAGACTCTGTCCCCCAGATCTTGGCTTCGCGACGGCGGCGGCTCGGAACTTTTCTCGTATCGTGGCTCCCTCCGTAAGGGTTTTCGATGCGGGGCTTTATATAGGCGAAGAGGCGGCGCAGGAGGGTCAACGAGGCGACGAGACCATAGGGTGGCGCGGCCAGGGCCTGGGCGCGCCACCATGTCATCTGGGCCCAGGGCCCCCTCGCGGCTCTCGGGTGTTCTGGATGCTTCCGGGCAAAATAGGAACTGGGCGTTGATTTCGTCCAATTCGAGAATATTTCGTTACTAGGATTTCTGAAACCAAAAACAGCAGAAAACAGGAACTGGCACTTCGGCATCTTGTTAATAGGTTAGTTCCATAAAATGCGTAAATATGACATATAATGTGTATAAAACATGTAGATAACATCAATAATGTGGCATGGAACATAAGAAATTATCGATACGTTGGAGACGTATCAATCACCACTCACCATATTATTACCTTGTGTCTTACCACACATTGGTGAAGTGGAAGGAGTGTGATCATCCTCAATGGTCTTGGATCCACCATATGTATCTTGAAGCTTTGTCCAAAACTCATGAGCACTCCGGAAAGGCGCGATGGAGGAAATCACTACATGACTCACAACATGGCAAAGCACTTTAGTAGCTTGAGCATCTAGATAAGAGTTTTTCTTCTCCTCAAAAGTTGGATTTTGTGGATCCTTAGGAGGAGAAAAACCCATATCAAGAATTTGCTCCACATGTGGGTGCATGCCCCTAAAATAATCAAGCATGTAGAATTTCCAAGCATCATAATTAGTGCCATCAAATGTAAAGGTGGAAATGTGCACTAATCCTCTAGCCGACGTCATACTCTCTAGGCGGTGAAGCCCAACAAGATAAGAGAGCCCTAGCTCTGATACCAATTGAATGTACTAGGACGTCGCCTAGAGGGGGGTGAATAGGCGGTGTATAAAAACTTCTACTTGAGAGCTAAACTAGGCGGAATAAAACTACACATGTGTTTACTAGTTTAGCTCAAGGCCTATCAACTAGGGGTTTGCCTAAGTGCTCCAACAACCTATGCTAGCATGATGAGCAACAAGGTGATAACAAGATAGGTATAGCATCAAGCATGATAGATATCACAATGTAAAGCGCATAGGTAAAGGAGCTCGGGTTGAGAAGTAACCGGTGCACGAGGAGACGACGATGTATCCCGAAGTTCACACCCAAGGGTGCTACGTCTCCGTTGGAGCGGTGTGGAGGCACGAGGCACTCCAAGAAGCCAACTAGGGCCACCGTATTCTCCTCGAGCCTTTCCACCAAAGGAAAGCCTCGATCCACTAAGGGACACTTGAGGGTGGTCACCGAACCCGTACAAGCTTGGGCAAACGCCAAGTATCGGCTTGAGGCAACTCCACAACACGGAGGCTCTCAAGTATATGGCCACAAGAGGCTATAACACACCACCAAGCCACCAAGATGCTAATGTGCCACAAGAGGCTAACACACTCCACAAAGGCCACACCGCCACAAAGACCACCACGCCACTAAGACGATGGGATCACTAAGGCTACAAGGCCACAAAGGAGACACGGTGCCACAAGAGGCAACACGGCCACAAAAGGCAAGATGGCCACTAAGGCAAGAACACCACTAAGGGAACATGCCCTCTACGAGATCGAAACCCCGGAGAGAACCCAAACCGATGCACCTAATGCAATGGCTAAGAACACCACTAAGATGCCCAAGTTCTTCTCTCCCAAATTCCAACAAAGCTACAAAAGCTATTGGGGGAATAAGGGAGGAAGAACAAATATGAGGAGAAACACCAAGCAACTCCAAGATCTAGATCTAGCAAGATCCCCTCACTTGGAGAGGGATTCAATTGGTGAAGCTCTAGATCTAGATCTCCTCTATCCTTTCCCCCAAAAATATGCAAGAAATAGTGGGGGGATCAAGAGGAGGATCAAACAACTCAAGGTCAACAATGGAGGAGAGAGAATGGAGAGGAAGAAGTGTTTGGGCGGAGGTGGAAGAGAGGTATAAATACGGGCCCCAAAATATAGCTGTTGGGGCTGAGAAAACGGTAAGATTCGCGCCCGAGCGGTATTACCGCTCTGGATTCGAAATCCCCACAGAACTTGTCCATGTGGACACAAAGCGGTACTACCGCTCGCGGTACCGCTCGAGGTACCGCAATGGGCTCCAAACCTTACTGGATCCCAAGCGGTACCGCAGCGGTACCGAAGCGGTACGTAACACTAGTTACGGTACTTAAGCGGTACCATAGGCGGTACTACCGCTCACAAGCGGTACTACCGCTCAAGGTACCGCAAAGGTACCGTAACTTGTTCTGTGGGACTTGAGCTAGGAAACTCGGAATGACATGAAACCAATTTTGCCGGAAAGAGGACGACGAGAGCTATCACTACAAAAAGTGAAAATATGGAAAAGAGTGAGTGATGATTTTCTCATGGTCATAGAGGTGTAACCTCTCAATATGGTATATCGGGAAAATCATCACCCTTGCACATGCAACATGCAATGCATCCGGAATCCGTTTCCGATGAGCTAGAGCTTGTCATGGAGATGAACACAAGCTCTAACTCATCTCATGGATAAGAACCAAGAACAACCAAGAAACACGATGCAATGCATGCAAGGTTTGAGCTCTCTCCGATGATGCGATCCACTATCCTATCGAGCACAAACCTAAACCTTGCGCGTTCCTCTCGAGTCGGCAAGCTCCGTCTTCATCCTCTTCATCATTGTACATGCCACCGTCTTCTTCGATCTTGTACGCACGCCACCGTCTTCATCCATCTTCATCTTCAACATGGTCTTCGTCTCTCTTCGACACCGTCTTCGTCATTGTACTCCGTCTTCTCCATCTTACAACCTTGAGTCCAACACATAGCTATGGACTTGACCTAAGATTGATTCTCAATGCAACCGTTAGTCCATAGGGATTGTCATCAATTACCAAAACCACACATGGGCAATGGACATGTTCTTTCAATCTCCCCCGGGGGAAAGGTGAATGGCCGGCCACCCCCTCCCCTCTTTATAGGGGCCGGCTGGGGTGGCCCCCTTTCCCATCTAGGGTTAGGGGGCGGCGGCCAAGTGGGGGGAAGAGGATTTCTTCCCCCCCAAGTTGATCCCCCCTAGGGTTTTGGGGAAACCCTAGGGGTTGGCCGGCTGGGCCTTGAGGGGCATGTGCCCCTGGCCCATTAGGCTAGGGAGCACCCCCTCGGCCCATGCTAGGCCTCCTAGGGTCGTGGGCCCACTGGTGGGACCTCCTAGAACCTTCCCGGTCATCCACCGGAAAAATCCCGAACTTTTCCGAAACCTAGAAATCAACTTCCCTTATATGAATCTTATTCTCCGGACTATTCCGGACCTCCTCGTGACGTCCTGGATCCCATCCGAGACTCCGAACAAACTTCGTCTCCATACCATATTCAAATCTACTTATGCGACATCGAACCTTAAGCGCGTCACCCTACGATTCGCGAACTATGCAGACATGGTCGAGACTCCTCTCCGAGCAATAACCAATAGCGGGATCTGGAGATCCATAATGGCTCCCACATATTCAACGATGACTTAGTGATCGATTGAACCATTTACATACGATGCCAATTCCCTTTGTCACGCGATATTTTACTTGTCCGAGGTTCGATCATCGGTATCTCCATACCTTGTTCAACCTCGTTACCGACAAGTACTCTTTACTCGTACCGTGGTATGTCATCTCTTATGATCCAATCATATGCTTGCAAGCTAATCAGACGACATTCCACCGAGAGGGCCCAGAGTATATCTATCCGTCATCGGGATGGACAAATCCCACTATTGATCCATATGCTTCAACTCACACTTTCCGAATACTTAATCCCATCTTTATAACCACCCATTTACGCAATGGCGTTTGATGTAATCAAAGTACCCTTCCGGTGTAAGTGATTTACATGATCTCATGGTCGAAGGACTTAGGCAACTATGTATCGAAAGCTTATAGCAAATTGAACTTAATGACTTGATCTTATGCTACGCTCATTTGGGTGTGTGTCCATTATATCATTCACCTAATGACATAACCTTGTTATTAATAACATCCAATGTTCATGATCACGAAACCATGATCATCCATTAATCAACAAGCTAGTTATACAAGAGGCTTACTAGGGACTCCTTGTTGTTTACATAACACACATGTATCAATGTTTCGGTTAATACAATTATAGCATGGGATGTAAACATTTATCATGAACACTAAGATATAACAATAACTAATTTATTATTGCCTCTTGGGCATATCTCCAACAGTCTCCCACTTGCACTAGAGTCAATAATCTAGTTTACATTTGTAAAGATATAACACCTTGGCCTTCTAGTGCTTATCATGTTTTGCTCACGGGAGAGGTTTTAGTCAACGGATCTGACCATTCAGAAACGTCTGTATTTTGCAATTCATTTGCATCTCTACGCATCACTCATTTTCCAAATGAGTCGGCATTAATCGTATATGCTTAGTCCTCTGGTGGAACCTTAATTCCGCGGTCTGAAATAAGTCACTAATATTGTCATACACAATATAGCTTCAAAGTTCTGACACTATCGGAACTACACCAAGTTCTCAAAGAACTCCTCGACTTAACATCCTCAGTCATTGTCAAAACAATGACATACTCTGCCTTCGTTTGTAGAATCTGTCACAATATTTAGAACTGATCTAAATCTAGCATAGACTTCTTCTAGCTCATTGTGCTACCTTTTAAACAACACTTAGCCTAATTGAGATTGAAATTTTATTTTTATATGTGATCAAACTAATATCGGTGCAACACCTTACAGCGATTTGTTTGTCATTACCCCATACAAAAACTATATATATATATATCCTTGGTTCTTCTAAAGCACTCAGGGATATTCTTACTGTTGTCCAATGATCATTACATGAATCATTCTGGTATATGCTCGTAACACTTTAGAGCACAGGACATCTGACTTTGTACATATTATTCGTGATCTAAAGTCACTCATGTGTTTTTACTCATTGAGTGTCAAATACACTCAAGTCTTGTTAAACCTTTTCATGGAAAGAACACCTTCTTAATATTTCTATATTGAACTACTTCAATATCCATTCTATGTACTTTGATTTAAACTTATTATGTGTTTCAATCTATCTTCATAGATCTTGACACTAAATATGTTTCAGTCCATATCCTTTCATTGAAGTTAATTCTCAATGAAACCTTTTAATCACATCAAGTATATAATTACATCATTTATAATCAACGATATGTCATCTACATAAAGTATTATAAATATGTCTCAGCGCTCCCACTTAATTTCTTGCAAATGCAAGCATCTTCATCGTTTCTGATGAAATCAAAACTCTTTGATTATTTCATCCGGTGAAGATTCCAACTCCGTGATACTTACTTCATCCAATTGAAGTTTGTATACCTATCTAGTATTCCACGGACCAGCAAAACTCTTGGTTGTATCTAGTATACATCCTTCATAAGGAATGTATTTCTGCCATCCTACTATCATATCTCATAAAAGAAATATGTAGCGATTACTAGAATAATCCACATAGACTATAAGCATCGCTACGGAAGATCTAATCTTATCGTAGTCAACTCTTTGAACTTTGTCGTAAACAACTTTTCGACAAGTCGAGCTTCTTCAAGGATATTTCATCCAAGTCCATCAATTTCATAGATTCATTTACTTTCAAAAAGTATTCACCTATCTTGGATTTCATGGCGCATAGCCATTTTAACGGAGTCAGGGCCCATCATAACTTCTTTGTATGTAGTTGGTTTATCATTGTTCAAAATCAATCCTTTGTCCACAAATCATTTATTTGATCACAAAGTAAACCAAACCTACAAGGTTCAATAGGTACTTCGATCTCCATGGCTAAAACACTTTGTAGTCATGGGAGCCATGATCGTCGTGGCCGCTTCCGGAACCATTTCCGATGCTGCGCTACTCTGATCATTATGCTCAGGTTCATAAACCTTATCAAGTTTTATTGTCCTCCCACTCAAATACTTCGCTAGAAAACAATTTCTTGGAAATAAGCAAGTAACATTAACAAACACTTTTGTCTTTTACTTCATAGTGGAAAGAATTCCCAATCAATTCTCTGGGATAACCAACAAAGACATTCATCCGATTTTGGTTGTAAACTTATTTACATATGCTATGCATACCAAAATTTAAGAAAGGACTATTAGGGTTTATACCCATGCCATAACTCGTATGGTGTCATTTCAACGGATCATGATGACGCTCTATTCAGTGTAAAAGCGGTAGTCTCTAAAGCATAATCCACAAAAATATAATGGCATCATTTTATATTATCTCATCATTAATCCAACAAGGTTTGGATACGTCTCTTGGATACTCCATCATCATTATGATACTCCAAGAAACGTGAGTTGTAGAACAATTTCATAAATCTCTTAGATGTTCGCTAAAACTCGTAATTCAAATATTTCCACCATGATCCAATCATAGATATTTGACTTTTCTATTATGATGATTTCCACTTCATGCTGAAATTTATTTGAATCCATTCAAATGTTTCAAACTTCTTCCTTATTGAATATATCCACATATATATACTCAATTCATTGTTAGAAGTTTTCATGAAGTAGAAGAATCTCCCACACACAACTATGCCCAGTGAACCATATACATCACCATGTATGTTTCCACTAAGTTAGTTGCCCGTTCAACTCTTGGCCTATGAACGGTATTTAAGTCATTCTCTTTAGAAGAGATTTGCAAGCGCCAAATGATTCAAAAATCATATGACTCCAAAAATCCATTCAAATGGAGTTCCTTCATGCGTTCCTTTCTAACATGACCTAAATGGCGGTTCCACTAATGAGTGGAATTCACATCATTTGCCTTATGGCATTTTAGCGTCAGTGTTATGTATGTGTGCTTCACCATAAATATTTATAATAACTTATCCATCGTACATGGAATGCTGTTACAATTTGAACAACTCATTGTTTTCATTTAACCAGAACAAAACAACAATTATAAAGTTCTTTATTATAAATCTGAATGGCTAGACAGAATGCCAACGACGAACATAATAACACTTTATTTTTGTTCCAGACGTGCATTCCTATCACATTCCTTTTCAGTCACTTAGGCCATTGTATTCTTGTATTGCGTTGTTTTGTATGACACCTCATACCAACCAATATGGTACTAATACCCAAGAATTTCATTGTGTGACCAAACAAAGAATACATTCATAACATGTATATCATCTATATACACCTGAGCTAGACTTTCTAGTCTTTTCTTTCTTTCTGCCAAAATATCTTTTGTAGTTTCTCTTTTAGCTTTCCTCATTCTCAGAAAACACTTCACCTTCAATAACTTCTAGGTCCATTGGTCAATTACCAATAACCTTGAGGTTCTTACTTTGAAGTTGATCATCACATGACAAGTGTTCCAGATTTCACTATTAGTAACTTTTAATGTGATGAACAATTTCACTCATAATTTTATCCATCAAATCATGACGACTTTCCGAGACCATGTCTGTACATGCTAGGCTCGTAAAGTTTAACCTTAGTATTCGCATGTGCAAATCTGGCTTGCACCCGTTGTATGCACACGTAGAATCGATAACACCCGATCATCACGTGATGCTTCGAAACGACGAGTCTTAGCAACGGTGCATACTAAGGACGATCATTTCATGGATATGCGAATATCGTTAGTGCCCAACTAGTTGGAGGATTGAGACGCCTGGCGTCTTCAACCTTCGTACATTCCCATAAAACTTATGAGTTTATGTAGTCTCACTAGATTATATTCAATCATCTTGCAATAAGGTCTTAGATATCATATATATCTCATACCTTGCTTATTTCTGAAAACAAAATTTTCAGCTCCTTACTTTTCAAACGGATTTGAACTTCAAGTTTTACGGAGACAAGATGATTTTAGGTACTAATTGAAACCATTGTTCTTTGAATCATCAATGTGAGGTTTACTAAAAGTTTGCAATAGGACTTAATCATTTCTTGATTCTTTAACAATACGGTACCAGTCCGTAAAGTTACTTGTCAGACTTAACAGTATTTCTATCTCAATTACAAGACTAGCGCATGGTAGATAACGGATGCCAATTCTACAAATTTAATTCAAAATACTATTCAGACTATGTTCATGATAATAAGTTCATGTTTTAATCTAATTACTAATGAACTCCCACTTAATACAACATCCCTCATAGTTGTTAAGTGGCACACGATCCACATCCACTACACCAAAACCGATCATCACGTGAGATGATGTAGCTTCAATGGTGAACATCAACATGTTGATCATATCATCCATATGACTCGTGTTCAACCTTTCGGTTTCCGTTGTCCCGAGGCCATGTTTGTACATGCTAGGCTCGTCAAGCAAACCCAAGTATTTCCGCGTGTGCAACATGGCTTACACCCGTTGTATGTGAACGTAGAATCTATCACATCCGATCATCACGAGATGCTTCGAGACGACGAACTGTAGCAACGGTGCATACGAGGGGAGAACACTTTATTATCTTGATATTAATGTGAGGGATCATCTTATAATGCTACCGTCGCGATCTAAGCAAGATAAGATGCATAAAGGATTAACATCACATGCAATTCATAATATGTGATATGATATGGCCTTTCTTCTTGTGCTTTTGATCTCCATCTCCAAAGCACACGAGCATGATCTCCATCATCACCAGCATTGCACCAAGGTCCATGGCGCCGCTTCATGGTTGTCCATCACTTATAGCTACTATAACAACTACTTGAAATAAAGCTATTACATGATGAATAGACACGCAGGTCTTAACAAATTTAAAGACAACCATTAGGCTCCTGCCGGTTGCCATAATACAATAATGAACATCTCATACATCAAATATAATCATCATCACATCATGGCCATATCACATCACCAAACCCTGCAAAAACAAGTTAGACGCCTCTAATTTGGTTTGCATATTTTACGTGGTTTAGGGTTTTCGAGTAAGATCCAATCTACCTACGAACATGAACCACAACGGTGATACTAGTGTTGACAATAGAAAGTGCAAATTGGAATCTTCACTATGGTGGGAGAGACAGACACCCGCAAAGCCACTTATGCAATACAAGTTGCATGTCAAGCGTGGAGCAAGTCTCATGAGACGCGGTCATGTAAAGTTAGCCCGGGCCGCTTCATCCCACCATCCCGCAAGATGCAAAGTACACAAACTAAAGCAACAAAAGCATCAATGCCCACAAAACCATTGTGTTCTACTCGTGCAACAGATCTATGCATAGACATGGCTCTGATACCACTGTTGGGGTTCGTTGCATAGAAAACAAAAAAATTCCTACCGCAAAGACGAATAAATCCAAGATCTAATCTATGGAACACCCAAGATCTAATCTACAAGATCGGAGCAACGAGATTGATGTGAGACTAACCCTCGAAGATTTCCAAAGCCTACGAGATTAATCTCATTGTTGGTGTAGACGATCGTCCCCGGTGCTGCAATCCGGCAGCACTTCCGTACTCGGTCGCGCGTACGGTGTCGATGAAGCCCTTCCTCTCCCCGTTCCAGCGGGCAGCGGAGGTGTGGTAGATCTCCTCCAAGTTCCAGCAGCACGACGGCGTGGTGGTGGACATGGAGGAAGAAAAAACTGCAGGGCTTCGCCTAAGCCGGAGCAGCGTATGGTGGAGGAGAGAGGCGGCCAGAGGAGGAGACAATGGGGTGGGATGGCCGGCCACCCCTCCCCTTTATATAAGGTCGGTGGGGTGGCTTTCCCATCTAGGGGGCGGCGGCCAAGTGGGGGGAAGAGGGATTTCTTCCCCCCAAGTTGATCCCCCTAGGGTTTTGGGGAAACCCTAGGGGTTGGCCGGCTGGGCCTTGAGGGGCATGTGCCCCTGGCCCATTAGGCTAGGGAGCACCCCCTCGGCCCATGCTAGGCCTCCTAGGGTCGTGGGCCCACTGGTGGGACCCCCGGAACCTTCTAGAACCTTCCCGGTCATCCACCGGAAAAATCCCGAACTTTTCCGAAACCTAGAAATCAACTTCCTTTATATGAATCTTATTCTCCGGACTATTCCGGACCTCCTCGTGACGTCCTGGATCCCATCCGAGACTCCGAACAAACTTCGTCTCCATACCATATTCAAATCTACTTATGCGACATCGAACCTTAAGCGCGTCACCCTACGGTTCGCGAACTATGCAGACATGGTCGAGACTCCTCTCCGAGCAATAACCAATAGCGGGATCTGGAGATCCATAATGGCTCCCACATATTCAACGATGACTTAGTGATCGATTGAACCATTTACATACGATGCCAATTCCCTTTGTCACGCGATATTTTACTTGTCCGAGGTTCGATCATCGTTATCTCCATACCTTGTTCAACCACGTTACCGACAAGTACTGTAGCGACCTCACCTTTTAAGGTGCTGATCTCTGTGCGTATCTGTGCTAGTCCCTGGATCAATCGCTAGCACACACAGTACAAGATGTAATACCAAGAAACAAAGGTCTTTATTACATCGTATGATCCAGAATTTACATAAAGGATTACAAATTGCATAGCACAAGGCTAGCATATCATCAGAGTTTCACAACGAATAAACATAGATAGCATGGAGTCCTTCGTCTTCATGTGCCACAGGCGAGCATGTTGAGGATAGACTCGTAACCCCTAACATCCTTACTCATCGACTGAAAACATCTGCAACATGAATACGTTGCAGCCACGAATGGTCAATACATTTGGAATTGTATTGGCAAGATGACACTATAGTGGACTCAAATGGCAACCTAACACTTAAGTGTACATTTGGCTGGTAGAGCTCAGGCAATTTTGCGTAAAGCAAGTTTTCACCTATCATTTCTCAAAACATTTTCTCTTCTATTAAGCGGTACCATTGATAGAAACCAATGAACCTAGAATACCACTGATGGAAACCAGTGAATTCCTCCTACCCTTGTTCACCCATCAAATTTTAATTTAAGAAGTTGGGATGAGGAGACTTTCGAACATGTGCCTTGTCAGTTCGCTCAAATTGTCCGTAACCGGGGACACGGCTAAGTACTTAGATTTAACACTCTCGAGAGGTTGTACACCTTTACCCACATGGCCAGGTCAATCCTTCTACCTCGTTGCACATTTTGCTTAAGGACAGGTGTAGACCGTGGCCGAGACCTTCTGTGTGTAATCACCCGAACCATTCCCTAAGGGCCACGCCCCCACCTACAGTATCCCTCTACCACCACCTGGCCCCTAGGATCCGGGTTCATACAACATACTTTGTCAAGCCAGAGCCATAGTAGCATGTGGTTGTACGTGAAGCTAATGAGCAAGATTTGTCTACAATCTCTTTAAGCCTGGGTGACTTTCCGCAAGTGTGCACTAGCACCAGGGTCTTGCCCCCTGATACAGCCACCCTCTCCATAACTCCACCATTCACCCAGGTAATTCATTAAACTTAGTTGTTTTTCCTTAACCTCTATCAAAACCTTTTCCATGGCATAGCAGGTAACAACTAAATTTAATGGCGGCTAAGGGAGTCTAGGAGTGGTGTAGCTAAACTACTAGGATTTAATAGCAAGCAAAGCATAAACCCTAGACATGTCTACTATAAAAACACTACGGTGCAAGAGTTAAAACTGGGACTTTTGGTGTGTGTCACTTGCCTTGGTGAGAGGATGAGTTGGTACACTCTTCGCAGAAACACTCGTTGCAATCAGCACAACCACAATCTACAAACAAATATTTTCACTCCATAAACACATAGCAACACATGTACAGTCGCAAATAAAAATATGGATGCAATATGTGGATTAAACATGAACAACACACTTAATATGTTCTCTGATTTCAACTATATGCATGATGCCATGGTACAATTTTAATGTTGAATTAATAATTAAAAACATTTCCTATCATTAGAAAAGATCTACAACACTAAACAAATACTACAAAGAAAATGTATAGGTCACATTTTTTTTCCTTTCTAATGTTACTGTACAGAGGGTTCAATTCTCTGTTAATAGCAAAAGAAATTATTCCAAAATAATTTGTAGAACTATTTATATGGCCAAAATACTCTATTTAAGTTTCTGCAAAAACTGTGTAAAAATATGATGCAAAAGTGCAATGTTATGTGTCTACTGTATTCTACACGTTTTTGTGAATCCAGGGACACGAAGTTTGCTAAATTTGGATAAACAGAACTTAAGTTATGATTTTCCGAAGTTCGCAAAAAAAATCTGTCAAAATATGACGAAAAGGCAGTACTGAAAATATTTAGAACAACGTTGTATATTTTCTATACAGGTTCGCTTAGGTGAATTGACAAGGACGTCTAATTCCTACCGTGGCTCCATACTTGTTTGATTCTACGCTCTCCCATCTATCTGGTTCAGCTCTTATACTCCTAGACGTATATGGAGATAGCACGAACAGTAGACACGATGCCATACCAACGACGCGCAGGTGATCGATGCTGTTGTCGGGAACGGAGATGCAGGTACGGGAATGTAGGAAGAGGTTGACGAAGGGCTTCCGATGTCGATGTGTCGCAGAAGTCCTACACGATGTCTCTTTAGGCACGCTGCTCTCCCGAAATCGCTCGCCGGAAAAATCTTCGCCACTTACGTGCTCACAGATGAAAATGGAGATGTTGCTGTGGTGCACCAAAATTCACGAAACAAAGTCTGAGACGTGCAAGAAAGAAATAGGAAGTTTGGAAGAAACTAGAGATCAAACGGTGGACTGAGCTCACCGAATTCAACGATGTACTGCGACAGTACCGCGGAGTTGCGAGGCCAAATTCGAGCAGCCTGGAGGCTCTCGGTCTGTGTGGTTTGAGGGGAAATGGAGAGGAGGGTGTGAGGCTTAAGTAGCAACAAACGGTGCATCAAATGGTGGCTTAAAACGTCTGGAATCAATTGGGGATAAAAAGCAAAAACTGAAAACGTACGCAGTCATGAGCTGTGTCCGTTCGTGGCTGAAGATTGATGACGATGATGTGGCAGTGGGGCCCATACATCAGCAAGAATAAAGAATGAGGAAAGGAGCAGCGTTGCTTGCCTGGTCGTGCGTGTGCGCGCGAGTGGCCGGTCTATTCCCTGCGTCGTTTGCCTTTGTGGCGTGCACGCACACGAAAGTGTGGCATGGCCTAGTGCCCCGCTCTCTCTCTCTTTTCTTGTTTACTTCTTTTCTTTTCTGATTTAGTATTTGGAAATGATTTGAAAACAGAATTTGATCAAAAGTGACTCAAACTAAGTCAGAAAAACTCAAATAAAATATCACTAGATTTCTCATTCAATGAAGAATATTTTGGAATCATTTTTAGTTTGAAAACATTTTGATAAAATTCGAAATGGGTACATAGGCCTATATGGCTATATTTGCCTTACTTCGGGTTTTATGTTTCTTTAACAAAATTTAAATTTTCATTCAAGTTTTTCCTAGGGAATACAACGATGCCATGATGCTTATGAATGCAATGCATGTTTTTGGAAACTCCATTTTTGGGAAATAGTATTAAGTAACACCCAATTTTTTTATTTCATTGTAAATTTTAAATCAAGACAACCAACCGAGCTTAAATTTTATTTTTATTTCGCATTCCAAAATTTGGAAAATTTTGGGATGTGACAAGTACTCTTTACTCGTACGGTGGTATGTCATCTCTTATGATCCAATCATATGCTTGCAAGCTAATCAGACGACATTCCACCAAGAGGGCCCAGAGTATATCTATCCGTCATCAGGATGGACAAATCCCACTATTGATCCATATGCTTCAACTCACACTTTCCGAATACTTAATCCCATCTTTATAACCACCCATTTACGCAATGGCGTTTGATGTAATCAAAGTACCCTTCCGGTGTAAGTGATTTACATGATCTCATGGTCGAAGGACTTAGGCAACTATGTATCGAAAGCTTATAGCAAATTGAACTTAATGACTTGATCTTATGCTACGCTCATTTGGGTGTGTGTCCATTATATCATTCACCTAATGACATAACCTTGTTATTAATAACATCCAATGTTCATGATCACGAAACCATGATCATCCATTAATCAACAAGCTAGTTATACAAGAGGCTTACTAGGGACTCCTTGTTGTTTACATAACACACATGTATCAATGTTTCGGTTAATACAATTATAGCATGGGATATAAACATCTATCATGAACACTAAGATATAACAATAACTAATTTGTTATTGCCTCTTGGGCATATCTCCAACAAATGGAATGCCCAATACATTGTTGGTCGAAACAAATATTAACATTCAGGGATGGGGTCAGCGAAGCCAAGTAGGATGCACAAGAGATTGATATTTGTGCCATCACACCAGGTTCACTGGCCCACCCCGGAGTGTACAAGTGACCAAACATTCTAATCATCGGCCAATGCAATTAAGAAGTGCCAACTCAAATAAGAGACAAGTAGCTAGTATGAACTAAATGGAATGCCTCATACTTTGTTGGTCGAAACAAATATTAACATCCAGGGATGGAGTAAGCGAGGCTAGGTAGGATGCACAAGATATTGATATTTGTGCCATCACACCATGGCGCCTCCCCCAAGTGTAGTGACCACAAAATTTAATCATCGGCACTAAAATGGAAGAAAGACCAATGCAATTAAGAAGTAGCTAGTATGAACTAAATGGAATGCCTCATACTTTGTTGGTCGAAACAAATATTAACATCCCGGGATGGCGTAAGTGAGGCCAGGTAGGATGCACAAGAGATTGATATTTGTGCCATCACACCAGGCTCACTGCGCCTTCCTTCCCATTCTGTATCGGTTAAAGTTTTTCTCAGCCTTTGCATCATTGGCTGAGCCAAGACATCAAGTATCTGGCCTTAGCATTGCCTAATGTGAATATCTCTATTTTAGTATACCATCATAAGCATGCCATTTAAATCACACATTTTAGTATCTATTCTTATCCAAGTTTTTGCCTCAGCCTTTGCATCATTGGCTGAGCTAAGACATCAAGCATAGGGCATTACTTGGGGTCCAGGAAATAATCTCAGGCCAACCAAGTAATATAAAAATTACCCCACATTGCCAACCACATCTATATGTCTTATAAGAGGATATATACAAGTAATGGCATAAGCAACATATCAGCAAGTTAAAGGGTGCTAGAATGAATTGCCGGGCAATCATCAAATAATGTCTTGCTGATTTTGTTCTTAAAGTTCTGATCCATTTACAATATTATGGCTGAGAACAATATACCACAAAATTGCAATCACGCTTTGTTGAGACATTTTTACCTAAGATGGGTGTCTGTGTAGTTCTCTTGTCTTAATCAAAACACAAACAACATCAGCTTATACTGAGTTTTGTACACATTGTTTTCAGTTCAGCTTCACAAGATAAGAACATATCAGCTTGGGTGCAAAACAAATCCCCATATAACTGAGGTAATGACACCTAATGACCATGCTCAGCAGCCTGGGGCTGCAGCAGATGAGGGACTGGAGGGTGACCAGCTTCTGCTCGGCGTTCAAGGGCGAGCAATGCATCAGAGATGAACTAGCAATGCATCCCTCAACCACGCCGGCCAACCGAGCATTTCGTCGAGCATGTTGTGCTCGCGTGGGAGAGGAAGAGGGAGGGTAGAAAGCTCACCGACGACGACGACAGGGGTGGAGGTCGCGGTGGCTCCTCCACCTTGACGCGGCGCCAGCCCCTCCTCCTCCACGCCGCAGCGGCTTGTGCTGCTGGTGGCGGGGATGGGTGGAGCGTGGCGGCATGCGGCCCTCGTGGAGGAAGACGGCGGCGACAGCGACGGCAGCGCTCGCCATGAAAGGCGGCGGCGCGCGTCAGTAGGGAGCTAGAGGGGAGAGAGTGGTACGGGCGAGGGAGGGGGTACGGCATGATATAGGAGGGGTTATTTACGTGGCGCACTCGCGCCCGTGCGCCACAGTAACACGTTATTTCTGTGGCGCACCGAGGCTAGTGCGCCACAGAATACGTTATTTCTGTGGCGCATCAAGTGCAGTGCACCATAGAAATAGTGAAATCAATGATTGGGGGTGGCAGGGTGTGGACCCCACCTATATTCTGTGGCGCATGGATTCTTGGTGCGCCACAAAAATAAGCTATTTTTGTGGCGCATAGAGTCTTGTGCGCCACAAAACAACTTTTTGTGGCGCATATTAGACTAGTGCGCCACAAAAATAAGATATCACCTATAAGCCTATTCCTACTAGTGCTTCTCCGAGGTCATCATCGGCGATCCGTGCCAACTTTTCGGCCCATCCCCGGAGAGCAGATGGCAGCAACAAGTTCTGGCTATCCCGGACAAACCCTTTTAGGTGATGCATGACATAGAAGGCGTCCAGAGTGCTGTTTTCCGGCTGCTTGACACAGGGGAACTCGAACACGTGCTTGAACTTGTGTTTACCATCATCCCTGAAACATTCCGCCTTTTCTTTGAAGGCGCCTCCCTTTTTGAAGTAGCCCTCGAGAGCATCATCTAGCACACCCCTTATTCTGGCGTAGTTCTTCTTTTTCGCACTCCCCGAGTCGAAATAGGTGGCAAGAGAATACTTCGGGGCAATGGAGATGAGTACGCAGTGCGTGTCTCTGCGCAACACAAATTTGGAACAAGATCGAGGTTGGAAATGAGCAATGGAAAAGAAATTTATTACAGGGCTAGCGGATGTGTACTTACTCGGGAAAGTAAGCCAAGAGGATGTTGTCCTTCCTCTTGTTGTCCAAGAAGCACTTCTGTAGGTACAACGAAGCCCGTACCCGCACCGCTGATAAGTTCAACTGGCTTTCACGCATGTAGTAGGGATCCGCTATCGCGACGTCCGGGGTACTCTCTCTCTTGATCTTCATCGCCAGATTGAGCGCGAATAGGCGGACCAAGTTATAGTCCAGCCTTCTCGAGTGGAATAGCTTGAAGATGTCCTCGTACGCTATAAAGAATATATCCGCGGGGGCATCAGTGACGAAGCCCACATCTCTTGGCACCCTGACCGTGAAGACCGGGTAATTTGGATCTTTGTCCTTAAGAAGGATACTCTCTAGGACCAGGATACTGTCCTGCAGAGGCAGCATATCTCCGGAAGCAAGGTGTTGCAGCTCCGGACCCAGTATTGGTTTGCCAGCTTCATGCATTCTGGTCAAGCCATCCTTGCTGGGAGGTACCATGGAGTCCCGATGACGGATCGTCGGAGGTGGCTGGCTCGCAGACTTCTCCTTGTTCTTACTAGGTCTTTTACGGGGCTTCTTCGGAGCAACGGCCCCTGACGCTTCAAACTGCTCGTTGACCTTCTTGATCAGCGTATTGGGGCTGAACATGTTTGCGGCGGTTGGCTCTTGTGTATCGGCTGCCGGAGGCGTCTCTTTAGAGAAGCCGCGAAACACCAACCGATGTTTGGTTGCCTTGGCCAGGCCAGCTTGATCGTCGCGAGCGCGGAATGGTTCTTCATCCACGCCCAACATGTACAATTCGTCTATGTCAGCGCCGGTGTTGAGTTAGGCATCAACATCGACCGGTGAATCATCATCGATGTTATCATTTGCTGGCGCCAAGTCCACGTCCTGGGTGGTGGCGGGGGCGATGGCGATGGTGGTGCAGCAGCCTCTTTCAACAGACCGAGATACAGATGCATGTCGATACCCGGTTGTTTCGACCCTTGACACTACAAGAAAAGTTGCCATGGCCGACGAAGTTGAAGTCGCGCCGTGGTTGCTGGTGTACCATGGCCGACGATTTTTGGTCCCTCCGTGGTGCATGTCAAAACTTTTTTTTCTCGTTTTTGAGGCCACCTAGCCCGACGAAAGCGGCCAAAACGTCGCGTATGGTGGCCCGGGACGTGGTGCATCGCGAATTCTCGGGTTCGCCGGCCGAGTCAACGCAAATCCGCACCGCCGAGGGATGTAGGGCCCAGATGGCAGCCTCTCTGGCATTGTTTTTTTCTAGATCGCGCCATCTCGTTCAACGTTCTCCGATCGAGCCGTTTACGATGCAGGATCATGGGTCCCGCATGTCATCCTCTATGAACCAAAATTCTTTCTATTCTTGGATTTTTTTGACCCCCTGATTTCTGGCTACTTCCTTTTTCTTTTGATCCCTTGCCGCCTTGGAAACGTTGAGACCGCTGCTGCTAAATGGGACCCGCATGTCATCCTCTATGTGCAATCAACTTTCTTTTCTTGGAGTTTTTTGCACCTCAAATTTGGTCACTTGCCTTTTTCTTTCGATCCCCTGCCGCCTCTCAAACGGTGATACCGCTGCTGCTAACTGGGACCCGCATGTCATCCTCTATGTACTATAAAACTTTCTTTTCTTGAATTATTTTTGGCACCTCATATTTGGTCACTTACCTTTTTCTTTCGATCCCCTGCCGCCTCTCAATACCGCCGCTGCTAAATGGGACCCGCTTGTCATCCTCTATGTACTATAAAACTTTTTTTTTCTTTTTTTTTTTGGCACCTCAAATTTGGTCACTTGCCTTTTTCTTTCGATCCTCGCCGCCCTCAAACGGTGATACCGCTGCTGCTAAACGGGACCCGCATGTCATCCTCTATGTACTATAAAACTTTCTTTTCTTGAATTATTTTTGGCTCCTGATATTTTTTCACTTGCCCTTTTCTTTCGATCTCATGCCACGTTTGAAACGTTGAGGAACCTGCTGGCTCATGGGACCCGCATGTCATCCTCTATGTACTATAAAAGTTCATTTTCTTGGTTTTTTTTCACCCTCTGATTTTTGGCAATTTCTTTTTTCTTTGATCCCGCCGCCTCTCAAACGGTGATACCGCTGCTGCTAAATGGGACCCGCATGTCATCCTCTATGTACTATAAAACTTTCTTTTCTTGAATTATTTTTGAAACGTTGACGAACCTGCTGGCTCATGGGAGTCATCCTCTATGTGCTATAAAAGTTTATTTTCTTTAATTTTTTTTCACCCTCTTTTTTGGCTATTTCCTTTTTCTTTTGATCCCCTGCCGCCTTGGAAACGTTGGGTAAGCTGCTGACTCATGGGACCCACATGTCATCCTCTATGTACAATCAACTTTCTTTTTCTTTTGATCTCAAGCCGCATTTGAAACGTTGAGACCGCTGCTGCTAAATGAGACCCGCATGTCATCCTCTACGTACAATAAAGTTTCTTTTCTTGGATTATCTTTGGCTCCTGATATTTTGTCACTTGCCTTTTTATTTCGATCTCATGCCGCCTTTGAAACGTTGAGTAAGCTGCTGGCTCATGGGTCCCGCATGTCATCCTCTACGAACAATAAAAGTTTCCTTTCTTGGAGTTATTTTTACCCCTAATTTCTGGCTATTTGCCTTTTCTTTTGATCTCCTGCCCCCTCTGAAACGATGAGGACGTTGTTGGCAGGTCGGTCCCACATGTCATCCTCTATGAACAATAAAAGTTTCCTTTGATGGATTTATTTTGAACCCCTAATTAATTTCTGGATATTTCCCCTGCCGCCTTGGAATCGTTGAGGATGCTGCTGCCTCATGGGTCCCGCATGTCATCCTCTCAGAACGGTAAATGTTTATTTTCTTGGATTTTGTTGACCAAACGATTTTTGGCTTATTTTTTCTTTCGATCACCTGCAGCCTTTAAAACGTTGAGGACGCCGCTGGCTCACGGGTCCCACATGTCAACCTCTATGAACAATAAACGCTGAGGATGCTGCTGCCTCATGGGTCCCGCATGTCATCCTCTCAGAACGAAAATGTTTCTTTTCTTGGATTTTTTACCAACAGATTTTTGGTTTATTTTTTCTTTCCATCCCCTGCCGCCTTTAAAACGTTGACGACGCTGTTGGCTCATGGGTCCCCGATGTCAGCCTCCCCGTACAAGAAACATATGATATCTTGATTATTTTGCAGACAATAAACAATGTATTGCGCTCTGAGCTATTTCAAACGGATAATTAAATCTTTATTTTTACATAAACAAACTTATATGTTGAATCTCCTTGTTTTTGTGTCTTTGCGAAGCATAGGACTTTCCTGTTTTTTTAGAAAATTCGGAACTTTCCTGTTTTGGAGTGGGCTGAAATTGTACGAGTCAAAAGGCCAAGCAGGATAGTTCGAAGGCCCAGATGTCCAGATGCAGCCCAATTGAAATATTTCTTCTTGGATTTTTTCCCCCTGATTTCTGGCTATTTCATTTTTCTTTTGGTTGTGCCGCCTTGGAAACGTTGAGACCGCTGCTGCAAAATGGGACTCGCATGTCATCCTCTACGTACAATAAAATTTCTTTTCTTGGATTATTTTTGGCTCCTGATATTTGGTCACTTGCCTTTTTCTTTCGATCCCGTGCAGCCTCTCAAACGGTGATACCGCTGCTGCTAATTGGGACCCGCATGTCATCCTCTATGTACAATCAAGTTTCTTTTCTTGAATTATTTTTGGCTCTGATATTTGGTCACTTGCCTTTTCTTTCGATCTCATGCCACGTTTGACGTTCGAGGAACCTGCTGGCTCATGGGACGCATGTCATCCTCTATGTACTATAAAAGTTCATTTTCTTTGTTTTTTTTCACCCTCGATTTTTGGCTATTTCCTTTTTCTTTTGATCCCTGCCGCCTTGGAAACGTTGAGTAAGTTGCTAGCTCATGGGACCCGCATGTCATCCTCTATGTCCATCAACTTTATTTTCTTGGATTTTTTTGACCCCTAATTTCTGGCTACTTTCTTTTTCTTTTGATCTCAAGCCGCATTTGAAACGTTGGGACCGCTGCTGCAAAATGGGACCCGCATGTCATCCTCTATGTAAATAAAGTTTCTTTTCTTGGATTATCTTGGGCTCCTGATATTTTGTCACTTGCCTTTTTCTTTCGATCTCATGTCGCCTTGGGTCCCGCATGTCATCCTCTACGAACAATAAAAGTTTCCTTTCTTGGAGTTATTTTTTACCCCTAATTTCTGGCTATTTGCCTTTTTCTTTTGATCTCCTGCCCCCTTTGAAACGATGAGGACGCTGTTGGCAGGTCGGTCCCACATGTCATTGATGTCTACGTTCCCCCTCCTTTCCTGTAGACAGTGTTGGGCCTCCAAGTGCAGAGGTTTGTAGAACAGCAGCAAGTTTTCCCTTAAGTGGATCACCCAAGGTTTATCGAACTCAGGAGGAAGAGGTCAAAGATATCCTCTCATGCAACCCTGCAACCACAAAGCAAGAAGTGTGTCCCCAACACACCAAATAGGTGCACTAGTTCGGCGAAGAGATAGTGAAATACAGGTGGTATGAATATATATGAGCAGTAGCAACTGTGCCAGAAAATAGCTTGCTGGCGTGTAGTTGATGGTGGTAGTATTGCAGCAGTAGTAACACAGTAAAACAGTAAACAAGCAGTAGTAACTCGTATTTGGGAACAAGGCCTAGGGATTACACTTTCACTAGTGGACACTCTCAACATTGATCACATAACAATAGATAAATGCATACTCTACACTTTTGTTGGATGATGAACACATTGCGTAGGATTACACGAACCCTCAATGCCGGAGTTAACAAGCTCCACAATAATGCTCATGTTTAAGTAACCTTAAGTGTAAGATAGATCAAAACGACTAAACCAAGTACTAGCATAGCATGCACACTGTCACCTTCATGCATATGTAGGAGGAATAGATCACATCAATATTATCATAGCAATAGTTAACTTCGCAATCTACAAGAGATCATGATCATAGCATAAACCAAGTACTAACACGGTGCACGCACTGTCACCTTTGCACACATGCAGGAGGAATAAAACTACTTTAATAACTTTGCTAGAGTAGCACATAGATAGTAGTGATACAAAACTCATATGAATCTCAATCATGTAAAGCAGCTCATGAGATCATTGTATTGAAGTACATAGGAGAGAGATTAACCACATAGCTACCGGTACAGCCCCGAGCCTCGATGGAGAACTACTCCTCCTCATGGGAGCAGCAGCGGTGATGAAGATGGCGGTGGAGATGGCAGCGGTGTCGATGGAGAAGCCTTCCGGGGCACTTCCCCGCTCCGGCAGGGTGCCGGAACAGAGACTCCTGTCCCCCAGATCTTGGCTTCGCGATGACGGCGGCTCGGAACTTTTCTCGTATCGTGGCTTCCTCCGTAAGGGTTTTCGATGCAGGGGCTTTATATAGGCGAAGAGGCGGCGCAGGAGGGTCAAAGGGGCGACCACACCATAGGGTGGCGCGGGCCCAGCCCTGGCCGCGCCACCATGTCATCTGGGGCCCACAGGGCCCCCCTCTGGCGGCTCTCGGGTGTTCTGGATGCTTCCGGGCAAAATAGGAACATGGGCGTTGATTTCGTCCAATTCCGAGAATATTTCGTTACTAGGATTTCTGAAACCAAAAACAAGGAAAACAGGAACTGG
Organism: Lolium multiflorum; assembly: GCA_030979885.1. Classification (NCBI taxonomy): domain Eukaryota; kingdom Viridiplantae; phylum Streptophyta; class Magnoliopsida; order Poales; family Poaceae; genus Lolium; species Lolium multiflorum. The sequence continues at coordinate 67,039,038 of CM061748.1, read as the reverse complement.
CACTTCATCTTGTTAATAGGTTAGTTCCAGAAAATGCATAAATATGACATATAATGTGTATAAAACATGTAGATAACATCAATAATGTGGCATGGAACATAAGAAATTATCGATACGTTGGAGACGTATCAGCATCCCCAAGCTTAGTTCTGCTCGTCCCGAGCAGGTAAAACGATAACAAAGATAATTTCTTAAGTGACATGCCATCATAAACTTGATCATATTGTAAACATATGTAATGAATGCAGCGATCAAAGCAAAGGTAATGACATGAGTAAACAAGTGAATCATATGACAAAGACTTTTCATGAATAGTACTTCAAGACAAGCATCAATAAGTCTTGCATAAGAGTTAACTCATAAAGCAATAAATCAAAGTAAAGGTGTTGAAGCAACACATAGGAAGATTAAGTTTCAGCGGTTGCTTTCAACTTATAACATGTATATCTCATGGATATTGTCAACATACAGTAATATAACAAGTGCAATATGCAAGTATGTAGGAATCAATGCACAGTTCACACAAGTGTTTGCTTCTTAAGGTGGAAGGAGATAGGTAAACTGACTCAACAATAAAAGTAAAAGAATGGTCCTTCAAAGAGGAAAGCATCGATTGATGTATTTGTGCTAGAGCTTTTATTTTGAAAACATGAAACAATTTTGTCAACGGTAGTAATAAAGCATATGAGTTATGTAAATTATATCTTACAAGTTGCAAGCCTCATGCATAGTATACTAATAGTGCCCGCACCTCGTCCTACTTAGCTTGGACTACCGGATCTTTGCATGCCATGTTTCAACCAAGTGTCACAAAGGGGTACCTCCATGCCGCCTGTACAAAGGTCTAAGGAGAATGCTCGCATTTCGGATTTCTCGCTTTTGATTATTCTCAACTTAGACATCCATACCGGGACAACATGGACAACAGATAATGGACTCCTCTTAAATGCATAAGCATGTAGCAATGATTATTATTCTCATATGAGATTGAGGATATATGTCCAAAACTGAAACTTCCACCATGGTTCATGGCTTTAGTTAGCGGCCCAATGTTCTTCTCTAACAATTTTGCATGCTCCAACCACTAAAATGATAGACCTTCAGACAAGACGGACATGCATAGCAACTCACATGATATTCAACAATAGTTGATGGCGTTCCCCAGAAGCATGGTTATCGCACAACAAGCAACTTAATAAAATATAAAGTGCATAAGTACATATTCAATACTACGATAGTTTTTAAGGCTATTTTGTCCCATGAGCTATATATTGCAAAGGTGAATGATGGAATTTTAAAGGTAGCACTCAAGCAATTTACTTTGGAATGGCGGAGAAATACCATGTAGTAGGTAGGTATGGTGGACACAAATGGCATAGTAGTTGGCTCAAGGATTTTGGATGCATGAGAAGTATTCCCTCTCGATACAAGGTTTAGGCTAGCAAGGTTATTTGAAACAAACACAAGGATGAACCGGTGCAGCAAAACTCACATAAAAGACATATTGTAAACATTATAAGACTCTACACCGTCTTCCTTGTTGTTCAAAACTCAATACTAGAAATTATCTAGACCTTAGAGAGACCAATTATGCAAACCAAATTTTAGCAAGCTCTATGTATTTCTTCATTAATGGGTGCAAAGTATATGATGCAAGAGCTTAAACATGAGCACAACAATTGCCAAGTATCACATTATCCAAGACATTTTACCAATTACTACATGTAGCATTTTTCCAATTCCAACCATATAACAATTTAACGAAGAGGAAACTTCGCCATGAATATTATGAGCTAAGAACACATGTGTTCATATGAACCAGCGGAGCGTGTCTCTCTCCCACACAAGGATGAACTTATTCAGAGAACTAAGATAACAAAACAAAAACAAAAATAAAAGCACACAGACGCTCCAAGTAAAGTACATAAGATGTGACCGAATAAAAATATAGTTTCACTAGAAGAAACCTGATAAGTTGTCGATGAAGAAGGGGATGCCTTGGGCATCCCCAAGCTTAGATGCTTGAGTCTTCTTAAAATATGCAGGGATGAACCACCGGGGCATCCCCAAGCTTAGACCTTTCACTCTTCTCGATCACATTATATCACCCTCTTCTATTGACCCTTGAAAACTTCTGCCACACCAAACTTCAAGCAAACTCATTAGAGGGTTAGTGCATAATCAAAATTCACATGTTCAGAGGTGACACAATCATTCTTAACACTTCTGGACATTGCACAAAACTTCTGAAAGTTAATGGAACAAAGAAACTCATTCAACTTAACAAAAGCGGCAATGCGAAATAAAAGGCAGAATCTGTCAAAAACAGAACAGTCCGTAAAGACGAATTTAAAGATGGCACCAGACTTGCTCAAACGGAAAAACTCAAAACTAATGAAAGTTGCATACATATCTGAGGATCACGCTCGTAAATTGGCAGATTTTTTCGAATTTTCTACAGAGAACTGTGCCTAGATTCGTGACAGACAGCAATGCTGTTTCTGCGCAGCGATCCCAAATATAACATCAACTTTGACATAGAAACTTTACTTGGCACAAAAACATGATAAGGAGAGGTTGCTACAGTAGTAAACAACTTCCAAGACTCAACAAAACAAAAATTGCTGTAGTAAAATAAACACATGGGTTATCTCCCAAGAAGTTCTTTCTTTATAGCCATTAAGATGGGCTCAGCAGTTTTAATGATGCACTCGCAAGAAATAGTAGTTGAAGCAAAAGAGAGCATCAAGAGGCAAATTCAAAACACATTTAAGTCTAACATGCTTCCTATGCATAGGAATCTTGTAAGTAAACAAGTTCATGAAGAGCAAAGTAACAAGCATAGGAAGATAAAACAAGTGTAGCTTCAAAAATTTCAGCACATAGAGAGGTGTTTTAGTAACATGAAAATTTCTACAACCATATTTTCCTCTCTCATAATAACTTTCAGTAGCATCATGAGCAAACTCAACAATATAACTATCACATAAAGCATTCTTATCATGAGTCTCATGCATAAAATAATTACTACTCCCAACATAAGCATAGTCATTCTTATTAATTGTAGTGGGAGCAAATTCAACAAAGTAGCTATCAAATATAGGAGGTATATTGTAATCATAATCAAATTTATCCTCCATAACAGGTGGTAACAAAAGACTACTATCATTATAATCATCATAAATAGGAGGCAAAGTATCATCAAAGTAAATTTTCTCCTCAATGCTTGGGGTACTAAAAATATCATGCTCATCAAAGCCAGCTTCCCCAAGCTTAGAATTTTCCATAGCATTAGCAACAATGGTGTTCAAAGCATTCATAGTAATAACATTCCCATTAGCATGCATATAAAGTTCCATGGGTTTCTTAATTCTTTCTTCAAACACATCATGTCCTAATTCAAGATAAAGTTCATAAAGATCTCTCATATTTTTGTTGTTTTCCATTATGCCTAACTAGTGTAAACAAGAAACCAAATGTCGCAATTGCAGAGTCTAAAGGAAATAGCTTCGAGTACTTACAACGGCGCCGGAAAATAGCTTAGTAGCCGAGATCCGGAGTGTGAGTACCTTTTACCTTTCCTCCCCGCCAACGGCGCCAGAAAAGTGCTTGATGTCTACGTTCCCCCTCCTTTCCTGTAGACAGTGTTGGGCCTCCAAGTGCAGAGGTTTGTAGAACAGCAGCAAGTTTTCCCTTAAGTGGATCACCCAAGGTTTATCGAACTCGGGGAGGAAGAGGTCAAAGATATCCCTCTCATGCAACCCTGCAACCACAAAGCAAGAAGTCTCTTGTGTCCCCAACACACCAAATAGGTGCACTAGTTCGGCGAAGAGATAGTGAAATACAGGTGGTATGAATATATAAGCAGTAGCAACGGTGCCAGAAAATGCTGGCGTGTAGTTGATGGTGGTAGTATTGCAGCAGTAGTAACACAGTAAAACAGTAAACAAGCAGTAGTAACTCAGCAGTATTTGGGAACAAGGCCTAGGGATTACACTTTCACTAGTGGACACTCTCAACATTGATCACATAACAGAATAGATAAATGCATACTCTACACTTTTGTTGGATGATGAACACATTGCGTAGGATTACACGAACCCTCAATGCCGGAGTTAACAAGCTCCACAATAATGCTCATGTTTAAGTAACCTTAAGTGTAAGATAGATCAAAACGACTAAACCAAGTACTAGCATAGCATGCACACTGTCACCTTCATGCATATGTAGGAGGAATAGATCACATCAATATTATCATAGCAATAGTTAACTTCGCAATCTACAAGAGATCATGATCATAGCATAAACCAAGTACTAACACGGTGCACGCACTGTCACCTTTGCACACATGCAGGAGGAATAAAACTACTTTAATAACTTTGCTAGAGTAGCACATAGATAGTAGTGATACAAAACTCATATGAATCTCAATCATGTAAAGCAGCTCATGAGATCATTGTATTGAAGTACATAGGAGAGAGATTAACCACATAGCTACCGGTACAGCCCCGAGCCTCGATGGAGAACTACTCCCTCCTCATGGGAGCAGCAGCGGTGATGAAGATGGCGGTGGAGATGGCAGCGGTGTCGATGGAAAGCCGGGGGCACTTCCCCGCTCCGGGGTGCCGGAACAGAGACTCCTGTCCCCCAGATCTTGGCTTCGCGATGACGGCGGCTCTGGAACTTTTCTCGTATCGTGGCTTCCTCCGTAAGGGTTTTCGATGCAGGGGCTTTATATAGGCGAAGAGGCGGCGCAGGAGGGTCAAAGGGGCGACCACACCATAGGGTGGCGCGGGCCCGGCCTGGCCGCGCCATGTCATCTGGGCCCACGGGCCTGCGACTCTCGGGTGTTGGATGCTTGGGCAAAATAGGAACCGGGCGTTGATTTCGTCCAATTCCGAGAATATTTCGTTACTAGGATTTCTGAAACCAAAAACAGCAGAAAACTGGCACTTCGGCATCTTGTTAATAGGTTAGTTCCAGAAAATGCATAAATATGACATATAATGTGTATAAAACATGTAGATAACATCAATAATGTGGCATGGAACATAAGAAATTATCGATACGTTGGAGACGTATCAGTCATCCTCTATGAACAACCAAACTTTCCTTTGATGGATTTATTTTGAACCCCTAATTAATTTCTGGCTATTTCCTTTTTTTCTTTGATCCCCTGCCGCCTTGGAAACGTTGAGGATGCTGCTGCCTCATCGGTCCCGCATGTCATCCTCTCAGAACGATAAATGTTTTCTTTTCTTGGATTTTTTTACCAACTGATTTTTGGTTTTTTTTTTTTCGATCCCCTGCCGCCTTTGAAAACGACGCTGCTGGCTCATGGGTCCCGATGTCAGCCTCCCCGTACAAGAAACATGTGATATCTTGATTATTTTGCAGACAATAAACAGTGTATTTCGCTCTGAGCTATTGCAAACGGATAAATTAAATCTTTATTTTTACAACTTATATCTTGAATCTCCTTGTTTTTTGTTTTGGCGAAGCATAGGACTTTCCTGTTTTTTTTTTGAGAAAAATCCGAACTTTCATGTTCTGGAGTGGGCTGAAATTGTACGAGTCAAAAGGCCCAGAAGGATAGTTCGAAGGCCCAGATGTCCAGATGCAGCCCAATTGAAATCTTTCTTTTCTTGGATTTTTTTCACCCCCTGATTTCTGGCTACTTCATTTTTCTTTTGGTCCTGTGCCGCCTTGGAAACGTTGAGACCGCTGCTGCAAAATGGGACCCGCATGTCATCCTCTATGTACAATAAAGTTTCTTTTCTTGGATTATTTTTGGCTCCTGATATTTGGTCACTTGCCTTTTTCTTTCGATCTCATGCCACGTTTGAAACGTTGAGGAATCTGCTGGCTCATGGGACCCGCATGTCATCCTCTATGTACAATAAAAGTTTGATTTCTTGGATTTTTTTCACCCTCTGATTTTTGGCTATTTCCTTTTTCTTTTGATCCCCTGCCGCCTTTGAAACGTTTAGTAGCTGGCTCATAGGTCCCACATGTCAGCCTGTATGAACGATAAAGCTTTCCTTTCTTGGAGTTTTTTGACCCCCTAATTTCTGGCTACTTTCATTTTCTTTTGATCTCAAGCCGCATTTGAAACGTTGGGACCACTGCCGCACAATGGGACCCGCATGTCATCCTCTATGTACAATCAAGTTTCTTTTCTTGGATTATTTTTGGCTCCTGATATTTGGTCACTTGCCTTTTTCTTTCGATCTCATGCCACGTTTGAAACGTTGAGGAACCTGCTGGCTCATGGGACCCGCATGTCATCCTCTATGTACTACAAAAGTTTATTTTCTAGGGTTTTTTTTCACTCTCTGATTTTTGGCTATTTCCTTTTTCTTTTGATCCCCTGCCGCCTTGGAAACGTTGAGTAAGCTGCTAACTCGTGGGACCCGCATGTCATCCTCTATGTACAATCAATTTTCTTTCTAAGCTACTTTTTCTTTTGATCTCAAGCCGCATTTGAAACGTTGGGACAGCATGTCATCCTCTATGTACAATAAAAGTTTCTTTTCTTGGATTATTTTTCACCCTCTGATTTTTGGTCACTTGCCTTTTTCTTTCGATCTCATGCCGCCTTGAAAACGTTGAGGAACCTGCTGGCCCATGGGACCCGCATGTCATCCTCTATGTGCTATAAAAGTTTCTTTTCTTTGATTTTTTTCACCCTCTGATCTTTGGCTATTTCCTTTTTCTTTTCATCCCCTGCCGCCTTGGAAACGTTAGTAAGCTGCTGACTGGTGGGACCCGCATGTCATCCTCTATGTACAATCAAGTCTCTTTTCTTGGATTTTTTTTACCCCCTTATTTTTGGTCACTTGCCTTTTTCTTTCGATCTCATGCAGCCTCTGAAACGTTGAGGAAGCTGCTGGCTCATGGGACCCACATGTCATCCTCGATACTATAAAAGTTTCTTTTCTTGGATTTTTTTCACCCTCTTATTTTTGGCTGTTTCCTTTTTCTTTTGATCCCCTGCCGCCTTGGAAACGTTGATTAAGCTGCTGACACAAGGGGCCCGCATGTCATCCTCTATGTACAATCAACTTGCAAGATCTTGGGGCGGAAGAGCTTGTATAAGTGGGACCCATATGTCATCCTCTATGTACAATAAAAGTTTCTTTTTCTTGGATTATTTTTTGCTCCTGGTATTTGGTCTCTTTCCTTTTTCTTTCGATCTCATGCCGCCTCTGAAACGTTGAGTAAGGTGCTGGGTCATGGGACCCGCATGCCATCCTCTATGTACAATCAACTTTCTTTTCTGGGAGTTTTTTTACCCCTAATTTCTGGCTACTCTTTTTCTTTTGATCTCAAGCCGCATTTGAAACGTTGACACCGCTGCTGCAAAATGGGACCCGCATGTCATCTTTTATGTACAATAAAGTTTCTTTTCTTGGATTATTTTTGGCTCCTGATATTTGGTCACTTGTCTTTTTCTTTCGATCTCATGCCCCCTTTGAAACGTTGAGGAAGCTGCTAGCGCATGGGTCCCGCATGTCATACTCTATGAACAATAAAAGTTTCCTTCCTTGGAGTTATTTTTTACCGCTAATTTCTGGCTACTTCCTTTTTCTTTTGATCCCCTGCCGCCTTGGAAACGTTGAGTAAGCTGCTGACACAAGGGGCCCGCATGTCATCCTCTATGTACAATCAACTTGCAAGATCTTGGAGCGAAAGAGCTTGTATAAGTGGGACCCATATGTCATCCTCTATGTACAATAAAAGTTTCTTTTCTTGGATTATTTTTTGCTCCTGATATTTGGTCACTTTCCTTTTTCTTTCTATCTCATGCCGCCACTGAAACGTTGAGTAAGGTGCTGGCTCATGGGACTGTACAATAAAGTTTCATTTCTTAGATTTTTTTTACCCACTGATTTTTGCTAACTTGCCTTTTTCTTTTCGATCATATGCCGCCTTTGAAATTGAGGTCGCCGCTGGCTCATGGGTCCCACATGTCAGCCTCTATGAACAATAAACCTTTCCTTTGTTGGATTTATTTTTTACCCCTAATTTCTGGCTATTTGCCTTTTTCTTTTGATCCCCTGCGGCCTTTGAAACGATGAGGACGCTGCTGGCAGGTCGGTCCCACATGTCATCCTCTATTAAGAATAAAAGTTTCCTTTTTGGATTTATTTTTTACCCCTAATTTCTGGCTATTTGCCTTTTTCTTCTGATCCCTGCCGACTTCGAAATGATGAGGATGCAGCTGGCAGATCGGTCCCACATGTCAGCCTCTATGAACTATAAATGTTTCCTTTGTAGGATTTATTTTTTACCCCTATTTTCGGGCTACTTGCCTTTTTCTTTGAAACGTTGAGGACGCTACTGTCTCATGGGTCCCACATGGCATCCTCTCTGAACGATAAACCTTCATTTCTTGTTAACGACAGGTTTATCAGTATTATTTTCGCAGACTAATACAAGCTCTTTGGCTCCAAGATCTTGCAAGTTGATAGATTAAATCAAGGAATTATTAGGATATGTTTTAAATTTCAAATCCACTTTATGAATTTTTAAAAATACCGTTATCCATGTGGGTATGGAGCGATCAAGGATTTTCATATTGGGCATGAGCAGTTTCAAAAATTGGAACCCTATAATTCAAAATAAATAAAAACAACTTTTATGTAGAATCTCCGTGTATTTTTATTTGCCAATCATAGGATCTGTGTTTCATTAGAAAAGGGCCGAAATTGCATGAGCAGAAAGGCCCATTTGTAGTTATTGGGCTTCGACAGCCGGAGCAAGTAGACCGATAACAATTACCATGTAGATGTTCCTTGGCAACCCAAAAGTGAAATATTGGGCCCAACAGGGGAAGGTTGAACAGTACTTTTTCTATTGGGAAGGTGGTACATGGGGTTATCCTGACAAAAAAAATGGAACATGGGTTACTGAAGGTTGCCCATTTGTGCCTAATATGTTTGTCAGCAGGAGCTTTACCTTCCGCCGCCGCCGCTCCGCTTCCGCCGCCGCCGCCATGCCTCGTCGCGGGTCGAGCTACCGGTACGGCGGCGTCTCGAGCTCGGGGTACCGCAGCGTCCGCGCGCGCCCCAAATTAAGGTACTTCCTCCTCGGGACGGCACCTACGATAGGCTCGGCTGGCCTTGGGGCATTTACCCCTAGCCTCTTCCATGCTCAAGTTTTTGAAATGTTTCTGGCTCTGTTCAACACTGGATCAAATTTGTCAACATGACCATTCTTATGGAGTAGCAACGAGTTGAATCTCTCAAAACTCTTTAAGTTCTGCAATATAACGACTAATTGGTACTACCTTATACAAAATGATTACATATCCTTATTTTGGAAGCAAGCAATCACACACTTATAGTTTGCTAGTCAGCTGCACGTAACGTTAAAAATCGGCAATTATAATGAATAAACCTGTAATTTTCACTTAAAATGCATTAAGGAGCATCAAATTTGACAAATCAAACCATGTCGTACTGAAAATTGACATGTCTTTCTCATGCAGAAATGTAAAATTATCCATGCATGTGCGTTTATACAGGTTAAGTTTTGCACGTATTATTTTTTGTAACTTTTCTGACTACCTTCAAAGCTCCAATCCTTCTTCCACTACAAGAAAAGTTCTGATAGACAACGTCCCAAAATCGTCAACTAAGGGGCATTTTTCGTCGCCTATGGGCCTAACCCGACGATATGGGTTCCGTTGTCGAAACTGCGTCAGGCAAAGTCCAACGACGATTTTTTCGGTCCGTCGCGCTTGGGCGCCCTTCCGCCACGGAAAATCGGACCGTTGCGGAAGTGTTTTCGGGAGCCCGTTGACTGCTGACGTCATGCAAACTGACACGTGGCAGACGCCGTTAACTGCCAGTTAACGGCGTTAACCGGCTGAAACCCCGTGGTAGATGGTAGGCCCACACGAGGCCTGCCACGTCTTAAGCGGGCCGGGCCAGATGACATAGTTTGACCGGTCAACTATATAGCTGGGCTGGTCCATTAGTTACGTGGGCCGGGCCTAACCTCTAATGTTGACTGGTCAAAAGTTAAATGGGCCGGCCCATTTAACATGTGGGGTCCACCTTACAGCAACTGGGCCGGCCCAAGAAGCAAGTGGGCCGGGCCAAAACACAGGTGGGTCCCACTTTCCTGTTAAAAGGCCGGCCCATTTAGTGTGTGGGGTCCACCATATAGCAAGTGGGCCGGCCCAACAAGCTAGTGGGCCGGGCCAAAAACACATGGTGGGTCCCACTATCCTGTTAAAGGGCCGGCCCATTTAGTATGTGGGGTCCACCATATATCAAGTGGGCCGGCCCAACAAGATAGTGGGCCGGGCCAAAAACACAGGTGGGACCCACTTCCTGTTAAAGGGCCGGCCCATTTAGTATGTGGGGTCCACAATATAGCAAGTGGGCTGGCCCACCAAGATAGTGGGCCGGGCCAAAAACACATGTGGGTCCCACATTCCTGTTAATGGGCCGGGCCATTTGTTATGTGGGGTCCACCATGTAGAAAGTGGGCCGGCCCAACAAGATAGTGGGCCGGGCCAAAAAACACAGGTGGGTCCCACCTTACTATTAAAGGGCCGGCCCATTTACCATGTGGGACCACCATATAGCAAGTGGGCTGGCCCAACAAGATAGTGGGCCGGGCCAAAAGCACAGGTGGGCCCCACTTTCCTGTTAAAAGGCCGGCCCAATTAGTATGCGGGGTCCACCATATGCAAGTGGGCCGGCCCAACAAGATAGTGGGCCGGGCCAAAAACACAGGTGGGTCCCACTTTCCTCTTGAAGGGCCGGCCCGTTTAGTATGTGGGGTCCACCACAAAAGCAAATGGGCTGGCCCAACTAATTAGTGGGCCGGCCCAGTAGTGGGTGGGGTCCACCTTAAAGCAAGTGGGCCAGCCCAATTAGAGTGTGGGGTCCACCGTAACTCACATGGGCTGGCCCAAGAAGTAAGTGGGCCAGCCCGTTTAGTTGCTGTTTATATGCCGGCATAATATGCGCTTTAGGATTTTGCGGGCAGGCACATATGTGATTTCGATTAATTGGGCCGTTTAAGGGATGGGAATTCGTGATTTAGATACTGAGAATATTTACGCAGCATTGATTTCTGTCGGATAGCCTCACTTACCACAAGCACCAAAGAAAAAATGCGCGAAAGAACTATAAAAACTAACTAAATATTACATCAGCTGCAAGGCATTGAAAAAATATTACAGAACCCAGAGAAATTGAATGGTAATTAAACCTAGCAATACAATGAAGCGATCCGGCAATCTTTTAAGTTGTCCATGCAGCACCTATATCTGAAACAAAGACATTACAAGTTAAGACAGCAACAATGGAAAGGCAAAGACACTACAATATTGTTTGCCAAAGAATTTGGAACTCATCATTTCGTCGTTATAACAAGATCATTGTAATGCGCACAATAAGCAAACAAAGAGTGCATGCCGCATACCAACAGCCAATATAACAGAGCATGTTAGAATGAAACAGCAGACTTACTACTGTCGAGTCCCATGCAAACCAACATGTTCAGGGAGTACAAAATTGGCATGAACAACAGAGTAGCAGGCTATAAATTTTGTAACAACGACTGAGCAAGATGAAGTTATGATGGCTACATCTACAGAGCAGGGAATGTAAACCAAAAATAGAAGTTACGATGGCAAAAGCTAAAGAGGAGGGAATGTGAACCAACATGTGCCAAGTGCAATTACTTCATTTTGCCCGTGAACTAAATAATACTCCTGAACTTATAGTGAAGGGGATGCAAATCAAGATGTTTCGGGATATAAACTTGTAATGAGCAACACATAGAGGATAGTTAATGCTGGAGCTTAGGATGGACCAGATACAGAATATAGTGGGATCACCTGTGAACTTGTATAAGAGGGAATGCAAACCAATATGTTCAGCTTTCCATATGTGAGCGTCATGCCAAGTCAGAGAAACAAGTCAATAATGCAGCTTTTGAAGAACAAGATGGCACGCAAAATTATTATCTAGTAGTATATGACAAGTTTATTTGTACTACAGGCTAGATAGCAGAGTGATAGCATGCCAAACTAAGTCCTTACTTTGTTAGCTTACAATGAACTAGATACAAAACAATGGCATCACCTGTAGTACAGGGAATGCAAGCCAACATGTTCATGGAGTAAAAAATTGGCACAAACAACATAGTAGCAGGCCATAATTTTTGTAACAACGACTGAGCAAGATAAAGTTATGATGGCTAGATCTACAGAGCAGGGAATGTAAACCAAATATAGAAGTTACGATGCCAAAAGCTATAGAGCAGGGAATGCGAACCAACATGTGCAATTACTTAAAATTGGCCATGAACTAAATAATAGCAGGATGTTACTATAATACCTATAATTTTTGTAACAACGACTGAGCAAGATAGAAGTTATGATGGCTACATCTACAGAGCAGGGAATGCAAACCAAAATGTTCAATCGCTTAAAGTTAGCAATGAAGTAGAAAATAGCAACGTGTTACGGTCATAGCTAGGAATGAACTAAAAGAGCTTCAGACAAACAAGAATCTGAACCCAGAACATGGCGCTAAAACAAGGGACTTACATTAGGAGAAGCACTCTGTGGGAGTCACAGCAGATCTTCCTGGGGTTGATAGATCCGGTGATGAAGTACGCTACATGTGCTACTTGGGGTTGGAGAGACGGCCATTACACTTCATGGTTACTCATCTCATCTGCAAAAACGTAATGGCGCGTCGTTAGCACAAACAGGTTCCCCCAAGATTAAACAAGAACTTGCAGGCAAGCAATAGAAAAGCGACAGTAGAAGAGTTTAGATCATGCACTGCGCCGGTGAAGCAGATCCGGTTCATGCACAGCGGTGTCGGTGAGCAAGATCCGATGCGGTGGACGACGGATCCGGCGAAGCGGCTCCGGCGGGGTGGACGATACCGCAGCTGAAGCGACTGCGGTAGACTGCTGGATGAGCATATGGTTTCGAGGTTCGGCGGGGATGATCCGGTCCGGTTGATGACGGCGTCGATGAAGCGGCTCCGGCAGGCAGCCGGATGACGAGGATCGCGAGGCCTCGGGTAGGCCAGGGAAGTCCGGCGGGGATGTTCCGGTGCGGTGGTCGTGGAGGTGGGAGAGAGGGACTTGGGAAGTTCCGGTGGGTGGTCTGAGGGAAATGAATTTTTTTTGGGAGGGTTTCCGGGCTAGGGAGGTGGTGATCCAAAAAATGACGGGCAGACCCCCCCACCAACCGACTTTGCTGCCATCTCCACAGGGGTAGAATGGGAATTTGGAAGCGTGTGAAATTTTTGTATTTTGTGGGCGGGAAGTTTTGCCGCTATGAGATTTTGAATTTGGCCACCGTCCAAGTATAATGATAAAAAATTGTGAGACCGTACTAGTACCTCTGTTCAAGGCCGAGTGCAAAATCAAATCATCATCACGTTGAAAATTTGTTACCAACTTACCATGATCATGATCTACCTCTGAAAATGGGCGCATCCACTAAAACTTGCAAAGTATAATGATACAAATTTGTGAGACCGTACTAGTACTTATGTTCAAGGTCGAGTGCAACATCAAATCATCATTATATTGAAAATTGTGTTACCATGATCATGATATTTCTCTGAATTTGGCGCAACCGCTAAATCTCGCAAAGGATAATGATAAAAAAAGGTGAGATTGTACTAGTTCTTATGTTCAAGGCCGAGTACAAGATCAAATCATCATCACGTTGAAATTTGTTACAATGATCATGACATATCTCTAAAATTAGTGCATCCGCTAAATCTTGCACGTGGCGCATCTCGGTGCGGAGCAACAAGTCGGTGCTATCAAGGTTGAGGCGTCGGTAGCGTCATCGGGCTCTCATCTCTTGATAGATCTTCTACATGGCGCGGCGCACCACCCGCCGATAAGCAGTCACATGTGAGACCGAGGTGGAGACGTCCCCGGCATCCTCGAGGCGCGGCCGCCCTTCTACGAGCCAGCGTCGACTCAAGGTATGAATCCATGTGGTGTCTTAGATTTATTGTTCTTCTCTTATGATTATTTTGAGCCGAACATGTGTGCTCTTTCTCTGAATATATTGCTTGAAAAGCTTACCAAGTTACTTAAATTCACTTTGTTCTTAATCTTGCGAGCTAATATTGTTATTTTTAATGAACGGTGGTGTGCGCAAGCAGAGTTATTTGTGGATGTGTTGAGCTGTTAGGCATAAGTCGAAATCCTCATCTAAACGAGGCCTCAGCTTAACACATAAAAAAGGTGTTCAATCTCGCCCACAATACCCTCTTCTTTCCTCTCCCTTTATTGGAACTTGTTTTGCAGACAAGGAAAGTGGCACGTGTAATGTGAGTAAAACCCTCTTAGCCAAAATCATCTACGAGCAAGATTTTCTATATTGTAGATGCCCCAATTGACTCTCATCCCCAAAGTAGTTTTTTATGTCAGTATAGACTTCTTTACTGGATGTATACTATCGTACATGGCATGCATTTGCCTAATGAGCAACATTGTATTGCTATTCTAGCCAACCTGATCGATATGTCAAGCTTCATGCACGAGATGCCATGTTTAATTTACTCCCTCGCTCTGATCCATATTTCTTGATGTGAAATGAATGTGAATCGGAGGGAGTACTTTTCTTAGATAGTACTATATCATTTCAAAAAAAGTACTACTACATCACAAATGCATCAAAAGAGTACTACATCACAAGACCACCACGGTTGTACTAGTAGAGTTTAATGCTGAACTTCCAAAGGGATTAAGATTACACATATGAACTTTAAACATGACCAGGAGCATGAGGGCCAGCAGCAGGGGCGTTGACGTGGAGCAAGCTAGGCAAGACGTAATTCTGGAGGAAGAGGCCATATGATGCGTACTTGGCCTTGGTTGCAGGGCGGTGTTTCCCCCTATGTACTTAGGCCTACACCCATCGCATGTTGGATCAGGCTGTGGATGTCCTTCTAGAGAAATTTGCCACATAATGGGCAAAATAGCTCCCCGCGCATGCAGAAACGAATTTCACCACCCTTCAGCCGCTTGAGAACATAGCGGCTTTTCCGGTCCCTGCGCACCTTGTTGTTGTCCATGTCATCAGAATACTCCTATGAATTATTAAGTACTACATAATCAAGTTTTTATGACAGATCGAATAAATACTCCACTAACATAATCAAACCTTAGAAACCCTAAAATTAAATGTGTAGAACAAGTAAATGGCAGAAGAAATCGTAATAAATCATGAGAAACCCTATGAACAACCATGAACATTAGCCACAACAATTGCAAGTCCACTAAGTATGAACACATAAATTGATTATATGACTACATGGCAGATTAGTCGAAATTAAACTAGAATCTGATCTTACGAATCGTAGAATCAATTACATCTACAAGAACAAGGTAGGATATCAAATCAATCAAGAACCAGGCTCGTGCAAACCATGTGAACAGCAATATGACACAAAGAGGGTTGGGACAGTTTCGGTAAAAGAGAAGTACCTCCTCGTCATCACCCTCAACATCCTCCTGGAACTGAACGTTTGGGCCGAAATCATCGAAGGGGTCGAGGTTCGCGTCCAGCATCGGGCCTAGGAAGACCTCGCCGTGGTGGCCTGCAACGCCGTGCACATCTTCGGCGGGATAAACAACGTTGGTATCCACCTTCTGCTCGACGGCCAGGACGCCCGTTTCGACCGAGGTCGAAGAACCAGACAAGCAGAGGAGACGAGCGGCATGGGTGCCCGGTGAAGCCTCACCCGTCGTGACGGCCAGGATGCCCATTTCGACCGAGGTTGAAGAATCCGACAAGCAGAGGAGACGAGCGGCTTGGGTGCCCGGTGAAGCCTCACCCACCACGACGGCCACTACCGTAGAGGCATCCTCTGCGTGGGCGGTCGCCTATTGCTCCGCCTCGTATGCAATACCTATCTTCATGCTGTTGTGGTTGGAAACGGGAAAGTCGATGCCTCAGAGGTGCGGTGAGTGGATGGGGGTTTTCACAGTGTGGGGGAGGCAAGTTGGGGGAGTGGAGAGGACGAGCTCGCGAGAGATGATGAGGCCGATTATGTTATAGCCTCCGACCCCCTGTATCCAGTAGTGGACGCGTGAAGTCATGCATGTACTCGACTTTCCACTTTCTGGGAGACGTGTACGAAACTTTTTTTTGGACCATTTAACTTCATGTGGGACTCATGTATACCAATACTTCCAAACGTCATAAGTAATTCAAAATCATTCAGAATAATATGAGACCTTAACATTTTATTTTTTGTGTCAGATATTGTCTATGAAAAATAACATCCTTCAAAAAATAAATCGCCTATGCCAATCCGATCATGCCCGTCTACTCCAACTAGCTTCCTCGAGTAATTTGTCACCTTACATTCTTAAAATGAACCAAAATTTGGCACAGGGGTGCATCATCACATGGAAAATGATGTTACCATTCTGTCTTCCCATTTTTTTTTGAATTTTTCAAAATTGTCATGCCCTAACGGAAAAAATGTACTCCTTCTAAGAAGCATGTATCAGAATGGCATTACCAAAACCTAGGGGTGGGGTGGGGGGAGGGGGGCACATGGTGGTGTGATGATACATCACATTTGGACCACACAACACCATTTGGACCAACCAAAAAAAAACACCCTACACAAACCCTGGTCAAAACTAGTTTGACCAATATTACAAAAGTTGTACGGAGTACATAATTCAGAAACCGTCAGAAATATACGAAGCATTCACGAGTCCCCAAAGTCAGTGACTTTGAGTCACTTACAACTGTGGTCCACATATCAGTCACCCAAAGTCATGGCAAAGTCAGCTTGGCAAAGTCACCGACAGACAAAGCAAGCAGTGAACAGACAACTCCGTAGCACTGAAAAGACATCTCACAGAAAAGGCTAGTACTACCTTTTCTTCCCGGATAAGCAAAAATAGCTGATCGGTACTGACGAAATGCACCAGGTCCGCAATGTACTCCAGCTATAAGTGAAGCATGCCTACCACTGAAGAGGAAATTCAAGATTCCACCAGATCCCCATATCACTCTTTTGCATAAAACACGGACATATCTTTTGCACAATTCACCACTTGTTGGTCTAATCTATCGCAGCTTCCATCAGTTGGTCATCCAATTAACGATTTAACGGATTAGAAAAATAAGCGGTGGAATTAGAAGTACTAGTAGCGAAATGTGCAAAATATACCGCCCTTCCCGAGGGGGTTTGTCCAGAAGAGGGCCGGATGACAATGTCCCGGGTGCATCCAGAAACGAGAGGGGTAGTTTCTAATACATGTAAGAAATTATTTTACAAAAAGGTACATATTAAGTAGTACAACTATTAGTACAGTACTACTATTTCGAGGGAAAATGCCATGTCGTGCGACCTCTAATCAATGAGTAGAAGTTGTAGGTGCGCCTAACATGCATTGCTGAAAGCTGGTTCCGCTGGAATTTGAGCTCAGCCGGGGCGGATTCTGCGAAGTACGCCCGACGTCACTCATGTATCCCACCAAACTGCTCACTTCTTTCAATGTCTCTTCTCTTTCACTGCAGCTCTCCAACATCAGGTGCATCAACTTATCTTGTGCCTTCTGCCTCTCGAGAAGGGCAAGGATGGCGATGTCAGCATATTCAAGGTTCAACTTTTGGAGCTGTACTTTATCCTGAAGAAGGATTTTGTACTCTATATCAGACTTGTCTCTGTCGAGGCACACAGTCTTGAGTATGCTGCTGGCTTTCTCCGCTGATGCTTTCTGCTTAATCAGCTCGTTCTTCAACATATCGCGCTCATTTCGAAGGCTGCAAATGAGCTCCACAAGAGTTTTCGAATTCTTCTTCTTGGCAGCCAAATCGTCTCGGAGGCGATCACACTCTAAGCTGAGCTCCTCGTTTTTTTCCATCAAGATGGCGACAGTGGTGTCGATAGTCGGCGCCGCTTCCTTCAGGGCGAAATCATCGGTAGCAAGTAAGCGCAAAGGAAGAAGAAGAAGAAGAAGAAGAAGAAGATAACTACACAGTGCTTGGTGCTACCTCATTTCGCCGGGGTAGGGCCGGGTTGAAATCATCGGACGACGATGATTCCTTGGTCGTGGAAGTTGGTGCAGTAGGGGCGTCGTTGGAACTTCCAACCCTTTAAGATGTATAACCATAGAGACTCTTAAAGAGCTTGAGCCCGGGCAAGAAGAAACGAAAGTACATGGCGAAGGAAACTAACCCGGTGAGCACAGCACGGACGCGTTTCGGCGGCGGCGGCAGCGGCGGCGACGGCGAGCCCACTTGGTTTCTGGAACCGTCTCTCGAAATTTCGAGCCGGCGTTTTTTATCCGCGTACTTGACCGCCGGCGACCTGAAGTTTGAACACATTAATTGCTGGAGGAGAGAGCGACGAAAGAAACGAAAGTACATGGCGAAGGAAACTAACCCGGTGAGCACAGCACGGACGCGTTTCGGCGGCGGCGGCGGCGACGGCGAGCCCACTTGGTTTCTGGAAGCGTCTCTCGAAATTTCGAGCCGGCGTTTTTTCTCCGCGTACTTGACCGCCGACGACCTGAATTTTGAAGACATTGCTGGAGGAGAGAGCGACGAACAAATGTTTGTTAGGTGGAGAGAGGAAGAAAGTGAATGGAACGAGAGAGTTTAGCGTTTTGCCCTTATAGTCATAGTCGCTAACCGTGACGCGGGAAGGTTGGTCGTCGGCGTTTAATGGTCTCCCGCGTGGAAACCGAGGCGGCCACGAGGCAGCGGCTGGCCACGCGGCGTCCAGTCGCCTACGCCGCCGTAAATAAGGGTAGTTGCCTACCACCACCAGGTGACATGCACCTTTTGCATGTCACCGTGTGACATGCGGCCTAAATTCAAATTTAAAACATTGCGAAAAAAATCATGCATCCGGTGACATGCCCATGGCATGCCACCGATGAAGAGTTCCGTGCCATGCACTCTGGCACTCTGCGCCGTCTTGGATCAGAAAATGAGCGAAGAACGAGGACGAGGCACTAGTTCAAATTTAGGATGAAGTTTAAGTTTTATTTTGGTTTAAATTAGATTAGAGGGAGTAGTACTCTTACTTTATTACTCGTACTTGTGTTAATGTAGTAGTATTATTATGGTGGTGTACTTGCGTTCGTGTACTGCTTGTTTCAGCTGTTTTGGTGAAGGAGACATGCATCACCTTTTTTGGTGATATATCTAGTCGTCATGTAGCCCTCTACCATGTACTATTTTTGCTATGAATATATGTGGTATTGATTGTCAAAAAAAAACCCCAAGATCCTGAAAAACTGTTGGTCTATCCCGAGAAACGAGGAGGTTTAAGGAAACGAGGAGTCCAGCGCGTGCGGAAGGAGCTTTAATCGTGCGAGCATGCAGGGGCAAAATGAGGAAACTAGCGATTACTTTCTCTCCTGCCAGTCTTATACCTTAATAAATGGGCAAACTGAGCACGTTGTAGCTAATCCTTTTATTAATTAAACAGCTATATTAGTCAATAAGATTGCCTTATGTTTTTCCTCAGTTTTCGCCAAGCCCTTATTTGTTACCCGCAGAAGGAGCTCAGACGGGAGGATTCCAGTTTAGTTGACCGTTCCGTGCTGACGTGTGGGGCTAGTAGAAAGGGACCGCGTGGGACAGGACGAGACCGCGTTTGGTTGTACGTGAGCAGGAGCTGGGTTCTGTCTCTCTCGGCGCGAATTGGCATTTTTAAGAGCACCTTTTCCCCCTCTGTCTCTTTGTCTTTATTAACCAAATTAGTATCAAATCTAGAGAAGCTTGCATTTCTGTCTTTCTTCAATTATTTGTGCCTTTTGGCCCTCGTTGTTTGCCCAATATGGCAGCAAATCTAGTACTCCCTCTGGTCCATATGTATGTAGTTAAATCTAGAAGCAAATCTCCAGGGTAATGTACTCCGTACGACAAATTCGCAGTAATAGTAAATCGAGAAAACAAAGTAGGGCCAACAAAATATACTCCAGTAGAATAGGGATAGATAATAGGGATCCCTCCCTAGATAATAAGCTGCATACACAGCAGCCAACAGGTTCGAGGTTCTTCACAACACCATCATACTAACAACATAACAACAAGGGATCCCTAGCTAACAACAAAATAGAAGCTGCTTTGCAGCAGCAGCAGCACACGTCCGGGACTCCGCCTACCCCATCTGCCTCCACTTGTTGCTCCCCTTGGGAGCCTTGGGCTTGAGCGGAGGCATGCGCCCGGCGGAGATCTCCACCCGCTGGATGCTGCGGAGGTGCATGCCGAGCGCCATGTGCTTGGCGCGGAAGGAGTGGGGGTTCACCGACGCGCCGACCTTGGGGTTGGTGTTGCCGATGTTCTCGGCATGCGTGAGGAGGCAGTTGAAGTCAGTGCGGCCGAGCCTCCTAGTGCAGAAGGGGCACCTGTAGACACCCTTGGCGAAGTAGGAGACGTACTGGCCGACCTGCAGCCTCCGCAGCACCTGGCGAGTCTTGACGTCATGGTGCTCGTCGTCGCTGCCGACGTCGCTGCCAGACAGCTGATCCATATCAAACGGGAACTATTAGTGAATGAGATGCAACGATGACTAACGTGCATGATAACAAAGTAAGGAAAAACAGAGCCAGCCTCAGTTAGAGTGGACACGATTATATGTCTACAGGGATGGTGTTAGCGAACCATAGCTCATGCACAACAGATTTGTACACAGCAATGGTTCGCTGAACCCACTCTGTAAAAATTTGTGCCCAACGATTCATCATAGGCAAAGAAACAGATTCCAGATCTGATTTTGAACAGATTCCAGAATATTTGCAAAATTAAACGGTTGATATCTTTTGATTCCTGCATAAAATAACTGACTGAGATCCCATAAATTAACTGATTGAGATCCCATTATTACTTGCATAAATTAACCGAACGGCCGAACTCCAAATCTTAAACGAAATCAAGAAGGGATCAAAGCAAAATGGAATAAAATCGATCGGCGCAAATATTAACCCAATACTCAACCATCTACAGATCGGCACTAATAGTTACTAGGGAACCAGCAAAAATAGGGTTCAAAAAGGAATGGGCGAAGAAAAAAGGGAGCAAACCATAGTTACCTCGTTCCATGGGTCGTCCATGAAGGTGTCGTAGGGGTTCGGAGGCGAGATGTACGGCACCGGCTCATAGGGGTCCCATCCCGGCGGGATACGACCGCCACCGGCGGCGGCGACGGCCTTTGAGGGGACGACGTCGAAGAGGGAGGCGTCGCGCTTGGAGCCGACGGCGTCATGGACGATGGGATTCGCATTCTCCATGTCCATCTCGCCTGCAGAGAGGGAGAGGGTTTTTGCTTTGGAGAAGATGATGGGACGTGAGAGGCGGCGTTGCATGAGCGAGTGAGAGTGACAGAGATAGTGCGAGGAGGCGTCTATAAAGGCGAGGGGTGGTTAATGCGACCCGCGTCCTACGCGTCCACCATTTAACGTCTGCACGTCTTGGGCTTCTGCAACGCGACACGCGTCCACAATTGCACGTCTTCGACTTCTGCACCGCGACTCGCGTCAGTACCCGTCAACAATTGCACGTCTTCCACTTCTGCACCGCAACACGCGTACTCGAGTCTAACCCTGGAAATTTAGATATACTCTCGAGTCTTATACTGTAGCATTTTTTGTGTGCTCGGTTTTCCCCTTGAGTACTAATACTGGCTAGTGCAATATACTCAGTTTTACCTCAAGTGCCTGGTCAACAGAGAGTCAACAAATGGGATTAACTAGTTAAATGAGTCAACAAATGGGATTATCAGTTCGTTTTCACGTGTTAAACTTGTCTAAATATTGGTCAAACCAAGGATTTGACCAAGATTCAAATGGGCAGAAAAATAAAAAAATCAGAAAAATGAAAAACCAAAGCACATAGTCTTCTTATGTCATATAGTAAGCATTAAAGGTGATAAACAAGGTCTACACATATTCAAACCATACAAATCATGTATCTACTCCCTAACCCCTAAACTCTGTCTTATGAAGTCAAGCATGAAGAGAAGTGGTTTTGGGTTTCAAACATGGAAATTTCAAAAACCTCCCAAAAACTTCATTTTAGAGTGACTAAGAAGGATACATGCTTCCCTTTTCATTTTCATGTTTTAAACTTGTTTAAATCTTGGTCAAACCTAGGATTTGACCAAGATTCAAATGGGCATTAAAATTTAAAAATCAGAAAAATGAAAAACCAAAGCACATAGTGTTCTTATGTCATATAGTAAGCATTAAAGTTGATAAACAAGGTCTAGACATATTCAAACCATACAAATTATGTATCTACCCCCTAACCCCTAAACTCTGTCTTATGAAGTCAAGCATGAAGAGAACTGGTTTTGGGTTTCAAACATGGAAATTTCAAAAACCTCCCAAAAAATTCATTTTAGAGTGACTAAGAAGGATACATGCTTCCCTGGTCATTTTCATGTTTTAAACTTGTTTAAATCTTGGTCAAACCTAGGATTTGACCAAGATTCGATGGGCATCAAAATTTAAAAAAATCAGAAAAATGAAAAACCAAAGCACATAGTTTTCTTATGCCATATAGTAAGCATTCAAGTTGATAAACAAGGTCTATACATATTTAAACCAGACAAATCATGTATCTATAACCCTAAACCTTAAACTCTGTCTTATGAAGTCTAGCATGAAGAGAAGTCGTTTTGGGTTTCAAACATGGAAATTTCAAGAACATCCCAAAAGCTTCATTTTAGTGTGACTAAGAAGGATCAAGGCTTACCTTTTCATTTTCATGTTTTAAACTTGTTTAAATCCTGGTCAAATATAGGTTTGACCAAGATTCAAATGGGCATAAAATAAAAATATAGAAAAATGAAAAACCAAAGCACATAGTCTTCTTATGTCATATAGTAAGCATTAAAGTTGATAAACAAGGTCTAGTCTTATTCAAACTAGACAAGTCATGTATCTACCCGCTAACCCCTAAACTCTGTCTTATGAAGTCTAGCATGAAGAGAAGTCGTTTTGGGTTCAAACATGGAAATTTCAAGAACATCCCAAAAGCTTCATTTTAGTGTGACTAAGAAGGATCAAGGCTTACCTTTTCATTTTCATGTTTTAAACTTGTTTAAATCCTGGTTAAATCTAGGATTTGACCAAGATTCAAATGGGCATAAAATAAAAAAAATAGAAAAATGAAAAACGAAAGCACATAGTCTTCTTATGTCATATAGTAAGCATTAAAGTTGATAAACAAGGTCTAGACTTATTCAAACTAGACAAATCATGTATCTATCCGCAAACCCCTAAACTCTATCTTATGAAGTCAAGCATGAAGAGAAGTGCATGGTTTTGGGTTTCAAACATGGAAATTTCAAAAAACTCCCAAAAAATTCATTTTAGAGTGACTAAGAAGGATACATGCTTCCCTTTTCATTTTCATGTTATATACTTGTTTAAATCTTGGTCAAACCTAGGATTTTACCAAGATTCAAATGTGCATCAAAATTCCAAAAAAATAAAAAAATGAAAAAACAAAGCACATAGTTTTCTTATGTCATATAGTAAGCATTAAAGTTGATAAACAAGGTCTAGACATATTCAAACAAGAAAAATCATGTGTCTACCCCCTAACCCTAAACTCTGTCTTATGTAGTCAAGCATGAAGAGAAGTACTTTTGGGTTTCAAACATGGAAATTTCAAAAACCACCCAAAAGCTTCATTTTAGTGTGACTAAGAAGGATCAAGGCTTACCTTTTCATTTTCATGTTTTAAACTTGTTTAAATCCTGGTCAAATATAGGTTTGACCAAGATTCAAATGGGCATAAAATAAAAATATAGAAAAATGAAAAACCAAAGCACATAGTCTTCTTATGTCATATAGTAAGCATTAAAGTTGATAAACAAGGTCTAGAAACTTGTCTAAATATTGGTCAAACCAAGGATTTGACCAAGATTCAAATGGGCAGAAAATTAAAAAAATCAGAAAAATGAAAAACCAAAGCACATAGTCTTCTTATGTCATATAGTAAGCATTAAAGGTGATAAACAAGGTCTACACATATTCAAACCATACAAATCATGTATCTACTCCCTAACCCCTAAACTCTGTCTTATGAAGTCAAGCATGAAGAGAAGTGGTTTTGGGTTTCAAACATGGAAATTTCAAAAACCTCCCAAAAACTTCATTTTAGAGTGACTAAGAAGGATACATGCTTCCCTTTTCATTTTCATGTTTTAAACTTGTTTAAATCTTGGTCAAACCTAGGATTTGACCAAGATTCAAATGGGCATTAAAATTTAAAAATCAGAAAAATGAAAAACCAAAGCACATAGTGTTCTTATGTCATATAGTAAGCATTAAAGTTGATAAACAAGGTCTAGACATATTCAAACCATACAAATTATGTATCTACCCCCTAACCCCTAAACTCTGTCTTATGAAGTCAAGCATGAAGAGAACTGGTTTTGGGTTTCAAACATGGAAATTTCAAAAACCTCCCAAAAAATTCATTTTAGAGTGACTAGGAAGGATACATGCTTCCCTGGTCATTTTCATGTTTTAAACTTGTTTAAATCTTGGTCAAACCTAGGATTTGACCAAGATTCGATGGGCATCAAAATTTAAAAAAATCAGAAAAATGAAAAACCAAAGCACATAGTTTTCTTATGCCATATAGTAAGCATTCAAGTTGATAAACAAGGTCTATACATATTTAAACCATACAAATCATGTATCTATAACCCTAAACCTTAAACTCTGTCTTATGAAGTCTAGCATGAAGAGAAGTCGTTTTGGGTTTCAAACATGGAAATTTCAAGAACATCCCAAAAGCTTCATTTTAGTGTGACTAAGAAGGATCAAGGCTTACCTTTTCATTTTCATGTTTTAAACTTGTTTAAATCCTGGTCAAATATAGGTTTGACCAAGATTCAAATGGGCATAAAATAAAAATATAGAAAAATGAAAAACCAAAGCACATAGTCTTCTTATGTCATATAGTAAGCATTAAAGTTGATAAACAAGGTCTAGTCTTATTCAAACTAGACAAGTCATGTATCTACCCGCTAACCCCTAAACTCTGTCTTATGAAGTCTAGCATGAAGAGAAGTCGTTTTGGGTTCAAACATGGAAATTTCAAGAACATCCCAAAAGCTTCATTTTAGTGTGACTAAGAAGGATCAAGGCTTACCTTTTCATTTTCATGTTTTAAACTTGTTTAAATCCTGGTTAAATCTAGGATTTGACCAAGATTCAAATGGGCATAAAATAAAAAAATAGAAAAATGAAAAACGAAAGCACATAGTCTTCTTATGTCATATAGTAAGCATTAAAGTTGATAAACAAGGTCTAGACTTATTCAAACTAGACAAATCATGTATCTATCCGCAAACCCCTAAACTCTATCTTATGAAGTCAAGCATGAAGAGAAGTGCATGGTTTTGGGTTTCAAACATGGAAATTTCAAAAAACTCCCAAAAAATTCATTTTAGAGTGACTAAGAAGGATACATGCTTCCCTTTTCATTTTCATGTTATATACTTGTTCAAATCTTGGTCAAACCTAGGATTTTACCAAGATTCAAATGTGCATCAAAATTCCAAAAAAATAAAAAAATGAAAAAACAAAGCACATAGTTTTCTTATGTCATATAGTAAGCATTAAAGTTGATAAACAAGGTCTAGACATATTCAAACAAGAAAAATCATGTGTCTACCCCCTAACCCTAAACTCTGTCTTATGTAGTCAAGCATGAAGAGAAGTGCTTTTGGGTTTCAAACATGGAAATTTCAAAAACCACCCAAAAGCTTTATTTTAGAGTGACTAAGAAGGATCCATGCTTATCTTTTCATTTTCATATTTTAAACTTGTTTAAATCATTGTCAAACCTAGTATTTGACCAAGATTCAAATGGGCATAAAATTAAAAAATCAGAAAATTGAAAAACTAAAGCACATAGTCTTCTTATGTCATATATATAGTAAGCATTTAAAAGATGATAAATAAGGTCAAGACAATTCAAATAATACAAATCATGTATCTACCCCTAACCCTAAACTCTATCTTATGAAGTCAAGCATGAAGAGAAGTGGTTTTTGGTTTCAAACACAAAAATTTCAAAAACCTCCCAAAAGCTTCATTTTAATTAGACTAACTTATTAATTATGAAGGATCCAGGATTGATTACCTTTTCATTGTCATGTTTTAAACTTGTTTAAATCTTGGTCAAACCTGGGATTTGACCAAGATTCGAATGGGCATAAAAATTAAGAAAAAAATCGTAAGAATGAAAAACCAAAGCACATAGCCTTCTTATGTCATATAGTAAGCATTCAAATTGATAAACAAGGTCTAGACATGTTCAAACCAGAAAAATCATGTATCTACCCCTAACCCTAAACTATGTCTTATGAAGTCAAGCATGCATGAAGAGAAGTGGTTTTGGGTTTCAAACATGAAAATTTCAAAAACCTCCCAAAAGCTTCATTTTAGAGCGACTAATAAGGATCGATGCTTACCTTTTCATTTTCATGTTTTTACTTATTTGAATCTTGGTCAAATCCTAGGTTTGACCAAGATTTAAACAAGTTTAAAACATGAAAATGAAATGGGAAGTGTGTATCCTTCTTAGTCAGTCTAAAATGAAGCTTTTGGGATGTTCTTGAAATTTCCATGTTTGAAACCCAAAACCACTTAAGACAGAGTTTTTGGTTAGGCGTAGATACATGATTTTTCTTGTTTTAATATGTCTAGACCTTGTTTATCAACTTGAATGTTTATGACATAAGAAGGCTATATATGTGCTTTGGTTTTCCATTTTTTTCATTTTTTCGAAGTTTTTATGCCCATTTAAATATTGGTCAAATCCTAGGTTTGACCAAGGTTTAATCAAGTTTAAAACATGACAATGAAAAGGTAAGCATGAATCCTTTCTCAGTCACTCTAAAATGAAGGTACTTGAAATTTTTATGTTTGAAACACAAAACCCCAGTTCTCTTCATATGTTTGACTTCATAAGACAAAGTTTAGGGTTAGGGGTAGATATGATACATGATATTTCTGGTTTGAATATGTCTAGACCTTGTTTATCAACTTGAATGCTTACTATATGACATAAGAAGGCTATATATGTGCTTTGGTTTTTATTTTTTATTTTTTTTGAATTTTTATGCCCGTTTGAATCTTGGTCAAATCCTAGGTTTGACCAAGGTTAAAACAAGTTTAAAAAATGGCAATGAAAAGGTAAGCATGGATCCTTCTTAGTCACTCTAAAATGAAGCTTTTGGGAGGTTTGTGAAATTTCCATGTTTGAAACCCAAAATCACTTCTCCTCATACTTAACTTCATAAGACAGAGTTTAGGGTTAGGGGGTAGATACATGTTTTGTGTGTTTTGAATATGTCTAGACCTTGTTTATCAACTTGAATGCTTACTATATGACATAAGAATACTATGTGCTTTGGTTTTTCATTTTTCTGATTTTTTTAATTGTTAAACCCATTTGAATCTTGGTCAAATCCTAGGTTTGAGCAAGATTTAAACAAGTTTAAAACATGAAAATGGAAAGCTAAGCATGAATCATTCTTAGTCACTCTAAAAATCTTTCGGTCTGCAGAAGAGTCGAATCTGCAATCAGTAGTTACAAAAGCGACCCACCTTAGGGATGGATAATAAGACTTGGGCAATATAAACGTTGATACTACTTACTTTGTGATACTAAAATATATGTATCTAGACATATTTCAGTTGTAGATACATCCATTTTAACATCAAGTAATATGGATCGGAGGACTAGCTAAAGAACAATGAGAGGCAGTGTTTCTCTCCCCCAGCCTACTTGGCGGAGTGGCCCTCCATCAGGACAGGTGGTGATTCCGCTTCTCTCGTTGGAATTCCTTATCCCCCAGCCTACTCGGCGACGTGCGCTCCTCAGTGACCTGCGCGAGGGCGCCTCGGCGACCTACGCAAAGGTGGCTGGACTCGGAGCGCATCGACTTCCTTCTGCGGTGCCTGGATTGGATCGACCATCCCGCGCGTGTCCTCCACCATATTGTTTTTCTTCAAGATGCTGTTATCCATCATCTTCTTCACCGCATCATGTTGGGTGTTGAGGCTCCCGTTGAGAGCTTGAACGCACCTGTTTGATAGCTCGACGTTTTCTTCGCGAAGAAAGCCGCACTCGATCTTAAGCATCAAATTCTCGCCCTTGAGCTTCTTGATGACAGAGTTCGTTTCCTCACTTGATGGAACCCTCACATCATGCAGCTTGCCCCGGCCGGTGACCTCGTCCTTCAAAGTATCGACATCATCGCGAAAGTTGGAGGCGAGTTCCACGAGAGTTTTAAGCTCATCTCTGAAACACGCCGATGCTTCCTGCATGGCAATATCATCAGTACCGAAACAAAGTGACGAGAGGAAGACGAAAATGTCCAATCAGTGGTAACCTCTAAGCGCAGGAGACAGGGGTTGAAGTCGTCATGAGAAGATGTCAGGGTGCGTCGTGGGGCACTGAGATATGTATAAAAAGGATTAATACGGAATAAAGAGTTGGGACCTCCGGGCCAGGAAGAATCAAGAAACATGGCGATGGAAACCAACCAGGAATCTTCGACCGCACGACTGACGCCGTTCCGAGACGAGCGCGAAGCAGGGCCTTCGTTTTCTGGCGGGCCCTTTCTCGCGGCCAGCATCTGGATAGACCGCCGGCGGGAACTCTCCGCGTCCTTGGTCAACACTAGATGGTGCTTCTTCAAGCGAGATGGTGGCCTTGACTTCGGAGGCATCGCTGGAAGTGGAAGGAGACTGGAAGTGAAGCAAGAAGGGGATGGAAGAAGTACTCCCCCCTATTAAAACCAGACAACCGTCTCCTGCCCTCGCTTCGAGCAACCTGGTCCGCCCATCCTAAATCAACGGCCGAGAGGGGGCTCAAGGGTCAGGACGCGGGAGCAGAAGCAAATGAATCGAGAGCGGTCCGGAGTATCCTGTCCGTCCACCGTAAATCAACGGGACAGAGCGGCTACCTTCTCTTCGAAGGCTCTGGCGCGCAACCCGAGGAATGGACATCTGTCGGCTAGTATAGAATTTTATAGCACGCCATTAATCGAGCTAGCAGTACTGTACTACTGACTACAACTCTGATGGACGTCCAAAGCTCTGAATAGTCAGGGGAAACAATGAATGCGAGCCAGGGTAGTACTACTGTAGTAGTGAAGCAATGGGGATTATCTGGAGCAAGTACGGAGTACCGAGTACAGTACTACAAAAGTGCTGTTCGTTGTTTTCGCAGTTCATTTTAGCGTAACGTCCAGGTTGTTGTCGAACCAGCTGTTAGATTTTGGGTAATTATTGTTAAGTTGCTGCTTCTTAATTAAAATTTATCAAAGTCATGTAGACTAGATCGATTTGTGAGAACATCCCAAAAGCTTCATTCATTTTAGAATGACTAAGAAGGATCCATTCTTACCTTTTCTTTTCATGTTTTAAACTTGTTTAAACCTTGGTCAAACCTAGGATTTGACCAAGATTTAAATGGGCATAAAAATTCGGAAAAAAATCAACAAATGAAAAACCAAAGCACATATATAGCCTTCTTATGTCATATAGTAAGCACTCGAGTTGATAAAAACTCTGTCTTATGAAGTCAAACATATGAAGAGAACTGGTTTTGGGTTTCAAACATGGAAATTTCACAAACCTCCCAAAAGCTTCATTCTACAGTGACTAAGAAGGATCCAGGATTACCTTTTTCATTTTCAATTTCTTAACTTGTTTAAATCTTGGTCAAACCTAGGATTTGACCAAGATTCAAATGGGTATAACAATTCAAAAAAAACGGAAAAAAACCAAAGAACATAGTCTTCTGATGTCATATAGTAAGCATTCAAGTTGATAAACAAGGTCTAGACATATTCAAACCAAACAAATCATGTATCTACCCCCTAACCCTAAACTCTGCCTTATGAAGTCAAGCATGAAGAGAAGTGATTTTGGGTTTCAAACATGGAAATTTCAAAAACCTCCCAAAAGCTTCATTTTAGAGTGACTAAGAAGGATCCATGCTTACCTTTTCATTGCCATGTTTTAAACTTGTTTTAACCTTGGTCAAACCTAGGAATTGACCAAGATTCAAATGGGAGTAAAAATTCAGAAAAATTCAAAAAAAATGGAAAACCAAAACACATATATAGCCTTCTTATGTCATATAGTAAGCATTCAAGTTGATAAACAAGGTCTAGACATATTCAAAGCAGAAATATCATGTATCATATCTACCCCTAACCCTAAACTCTGTCTTATGAAGTCAAACATATGAAGAGAACTGGGGTTTTGGGTTTCAAATATAAAATTTTCAAGTACCTTCATTTTAGAGTGAGTAAGGAAGGATTCATGCTTACCGTTTCATTTTCATGTATTAAACTTGTTTAAACCTAGGATTTGACCAAGATTTAAATAGGCATAAAAAATTCGAAAGAAATCAAAAAATGAAAAACCAAAGCACATATATAGCCTTCTTATATCATATAGTAAAAAATTCAAGTTGATAAACAAGGTCTAGACATATTCAAACAAGAAAAATCATGTATCTACACCTAACCATAAACTCTGTCTTAAGTGGTTTTGAGTTTCAAACATGGAAATTTCACAAACCTCCCAAAAGCTTCATTTTACAGTGACTGAGGAGGATCCATGCTTACCTTTTGGCTTAAACGTTTGAAACCAAAAACCACTTCTCTTCATGCATGCTTGACTTCATAACACAGAGTTTAGCTAGGGTTAGGGGGTAGATACATGATTTTCCTGGTTTGAATATGTCTAGACCTTGTTTATCAACTTAATTGATTACTATATGACATAAGAAGACTACGTGCCTTGGTTTTCATTTTTTGTTTTTTTGAATTTTATGCTCATATATTTGAATCTTGGTCAAAAGGTTTGACCAAGATTGAAACAAGTTTAAAACATGAAAATGAAAAGGGAAGCATGTATCCTTCTTAGTCACTCTAAAATGAAGCTTTTGGGATGTTCTTGAAATTTCCATGTTTGAAACCCAAAACGACTTCTCTTCATATGCTAGACTTCATAAGATCAACAGGGGGTAGATACATGATTTTTCTGGTTTGGATATACCTAGACCTCGTTTAACTTGAATGCATACGATATGACATAAGAAGACTACGTGCTTTTGTTTTTCATTATTGTTTTTTTTGAATTTTGTGCCCACCCATTTGTATCTTGGTCAAATCCTAGGTCTGATAATGATTTAAACAAGATTAAAATATGAAAATGCAAAGGTAAGCATGGATCCTTCTTAGTCACTCTAAAATGAAGCTTTTGGGAGCAAAACCACTTCTCTTCATATGCTTGACTTCATAAGACGGAGTTTAGGGGTTAGGGGGTATAGATACATGATTTGTCTAGTTTGAATATGTCTAGACCTTGTTTATCAACTTAATTGGCTTACATAAGAAAACTATTTGCTTTGGTTTTTCTTTTTTCTGACTTTTTTTCAATTTTGATGCCCATTTGAATCTTGTCAAATCCTAGGTTTGACCAAGATAATTTAAACAAGCTTAAAACATGAATATGAAAAGAGGAGCATGTATCCTTCTTAGTCACTCTAAAATGTAGTTTTTGGGAGTTTTTTGAAATTTCCATGTTTAAAACCCAAAACCACTTCTCTTCACATGCTTGACTTCATAAGACAGAGTTAATTAATTTAGGGGTTAATTAGGGGGTATAGATACATGATTTGTGTGGTTTGAATATGTATGGACCTTATTTATCAACAACTTTAATGCTTACTATATGACATAAGAAAACTATTTGCTTTGGTTTTTCTTTTTTCAATTTTTTTTTCAATTTTGATGCCCATTTGAATCTTGTCAAATCCTAGGTTTGACCAAGATAATTTAAACAAGTTTAAAACATGAATATGAAAAGGGAAGCATGGATCCTTCTTAGTCACTCTAAAATGAAGCTTTTGGGAGGTTTTTGAAATTTCCATGTTTGAAATCCAAAACCACTTCTCTTCACATGCTTGACTTCATAAGAAGAGTTTAGGGGTTAGGTATAGATACATGATTTGTCTGGTTTAATATGTCTAGACCTTGTTTATCAACTTTAATGCTTACTATATGACATAAGAAGACTATGTGATTTGGTTTTTCATTTTTCTGTTTTTATTTTTCTGCCCATTTGAATCTTGGTCAAATCCTAGGTTTGACCAAGATATAGACAAGTTTAACACGTAAATGAGTTAACTTGGATTTCCTACCCTTGAATCCATAGGAAACTTTGTTCTAATGCACTATAATAATCAACCGAGTTTTTACACCAACAGGTCTGTCACTTACGTGTGGTGCCCATGCGTGAGGTCCCACACTTCAGTGAGCACAAGTCACGTGCAATAGGTACGCAAACTCCCAGCCATTTTCTTTGTCAAGAGAAGACGCATCAGGATGCGTATTGGAAGTCTGTGGGTCCTTCTGGATCCTTCGGTCGTCCCTCTCACAAAAAAAACAAATCTCTCTCATTCTCGGCCTCGCTCGACTCGCTCGCTCGCTCGCTCGCTCGCACCTCCTGCTCACTGACAAACCCTGCACAAAAGTCAACATCATCACCCGAAAAAGGGGAGACACCATAATTCTCTCCCTTCTTCTCTCCTTCCGAGTGATCCCTCTTCCTCCGAGTTTCACTCGACGGGCAAACACACATGTGCTGCATAGTAATAATAAAAAGGTAGAAAAATCGACCTACGAATATATAATTAAATAGGTTAAACTAGGGTTTTACCCAGTACTACAGATCAAGGTTCAAAAAATCCAACTACGGGGTTCGAACAACACGATTCTAATCCAAGAATTTTTTCGACCTAGGTCACCCAAATGGCCTCAAACTATAGGGTTAGCATCTAGTGCAGTATGTGTGAAAATGTATGCACTATGTGTGCTATAACTTGTATGTCTTTCATATTTGAACCAAATTTGAATAAGTTTGAAATATTTGAAAAGGGGCTTTTGGCTTAAACGTTTGAAACCAAAAACCACTTCTCTTCATGCATGCTTGACTTCATAAGACAGAGTTTAGCTAGGGTTAGGGGATAGATGCATGATTTTCCTGGTTTGAATATGTCTAGACCTACTTTATCAACTTAATTGAATGCTTACTATATGACATAATAATACTATGTGCATTGTTTTTTATTTTTTTGATTTTTTTAAAATTGTATGCCCATTTGAATCTTGGTCAAATCCTAGGTTTGAACATGGTTTAAACAAGTTTAAATCATGAATATGAAAAATTAAGCATCTATATATCCTTCTTAGTCACTCCAAAATGTAGCTCTTGGGAGGTTTTTTCGAAATTTCCATGTTTGAAACCAAAACCACTTCTCTTCATGCATGCTTGACTTCATAAGACAGAGTTTAGCTAGGGCGTTAGGGGGTAGATACATGATTTTCCTGGTTTGAATATGTCTAGACCTGGTTTATCAACTTAATTAATTGATTGTTTACTATATGACATAAGAAGACTATGTGCCTTGGTTTTAAATTTTTCTGTTTTTTTTGAATTTTACGCCCATATATTTGAATCTTGGACAAATCCTAGGTTTGACCAAGATTTAAACAAGTTTAAACATAAAAATAAAAAGGGAAGCATGTATCCTTCTTAGTCACTCTAAAATGAAGCTTTTTGGATGTTCTTGAAATTTCCATTTTTGAAACCAAAAACGACTTCTCTCTTCATGCTAGACTTCATAAGATCGACAGGGGGCAGATACATGATTTGTCTGGTTTGGATATGTCCAAACCTTGCTTGTTTATCAACTTGAATGCTTACTATATGACATAAGAATGCTTACCATATGTTTGAATTTTAAAAGCATATAGTCTTCTTATGTCATATAGTAAGCATTCAAAAGTTTTTCTTTGAGAGAGTAGCATGCATTCAAAAGTTGATAAATAAGATTTGTACATATTCAAACCAGACAAATCATGTATCTACCCATATGCATATATATATAACCCTATACTTTTGTCTTATGAAGACGTCAAGGATGAAGAGAAGTGGATTTGGGTTTCAAACATGGAAATTTCAAAAACCTCCCAAAACATGTATATATCTACCCCTAAACCCTAATCTTTGTCTTATGAAGCCAAGCATATGAAGAGAAGTGATTTTGGGTTTCAAACATGGAAACTTCAAAAACCTCCCAAAAGCTTCATTTTAGAGAGACTAAGAATGATCCATATGCTTACCTTTTCATTGCCATGTTTTAAACTTGTTTTAACCTTGGTCAAACCTAGGATTTGACCAAGATTCAAAATTCAGAAAAATTCAAAAAAAATGAAAAACCAAAGCACATATATATATATAGCCTTGATCTTATGTCATATAGTAAGCATTCAAGTTGATAAACAAGGTCGATCTCTAGACATATTCAAAGCAGAAATATCATGTATATATCATATCTACCCCTAACCCTAGCTAAACTCTGTCTTATGAAGTCAAACATATGAAGAGAACTGGGGTTTTGGGTTTCAAACATAAAATTTTCAAGTACCTTCATTTTAGAGTGAGTAAGGAAGGATTCATGCTTACCGTTTCATTTTCATGTTTTAAACTTGTTTAAACCTAGGATTTGACCAAGATTTAAATAGGCATAAAAAAATCGAAAGAAATCAAAAATTGAAAAACCAAAGCACATATATATAGCCTTCTTATATCATATAGTAAAAAATTCAAGTTGATAAACAAGGTCTAGACATATTCAAACAAGAAAAATCATGTATCTACACACCTAACCATAAACTCTGTCTTAAGTGGTTTTGGGTTTCAAACATGGAAATTTCACAAACCTCCCAAAAGCTTCATTTTACAGTGACTATATAAGGAGGATCCATGCTTACCTTTTGGCTTAAACGTTTGAAACCAAAAACCACTTCTCTTCATGCATGCTTGACTTCATAATATAAGACAGAGTTTAGCTAGGGTACGTTAGGGGGTGTAGATACATGATTTCCTGGTTTGAATATGTCTAGACCTTGTTTATCAACTTAATTGATTGCTTACTATATGACATAAGACGACTACGTGCCTTGGTTTTCATTTTTGGTTTTTTTTTGAATTTTATGCTCATATATTTGAATCTTGGTCAAATCCTAGGTTTGACCAAGATTTAAACAAGTTTAAAACATGAAAATGAAAAGGGAAGCATGTATCCTTCTTAGTCACTCTAAAATGAAGCTTTTGGGATGTTCTTGAAATTTCCATGTTTGAAACCCAAAACGACTTCTCTTCATGCTAGACTTCATAAGATCAACATGGGGTAGATACATGATTTGTCTGGTTTGGATATACCTAGACCTCGTTTAACTTGAATGCATACGATATGACATAAAAAGACTACATGCTTTTGTTTTTCATTATTCTGATTTTTTTGAATTTTGTGCCCACCCATCTGTATCTTGGTCAAATCCTAGGCTTGATAATGATTTAACAAGATTAAAATATGAAAATGCAAAGGTAAGCATGGATCCTTCTTATTAGTCACTCTAAAATGAAGCTTTTGGGAGCAAAACCACTTCTCTTCATATGCTTGACTTCATAAGACGGAGTTTAGGGGTTAGGGGGTATAGATGCATGCATGATTTGTCTAGTTTGAATATGTCTAGACCTTGTTTATCAACTTAATTGGCTTACTATATGACATAAGAAAACTATTTGCTTTGGTTTTTCTTTTTCCTGATTTTTTTCAATTTTGATGCCCATTTGAATCTTGTCAAATCCTAGGTTTGACTGAGATAATTTAAACAAGCTTAAAACCTGAATATGAAAAGGGAAGCATGTATCCTTCTTTGTCACTCTAAAATGAAGTTTTTGGGAGGTTTTTCAAATTTCCATGTTTGAAACGACCCAAAACCACTTCTCTTCATATGCTTGACTTCATAAGACAGAGTTCAGGGGTTAGGGGGTATAGATACATGATTTGTCTAGTTTGAATATGTCTAGACCTTGTTTATCAACTTAATTAATTGGCTTACTATATGACATAAGAAAACTATTTGCTTTGGTTTTTCTTTTTCCTGATTTTTTCGATGCCCATTTGAATCTTTGTCAAATCCTAGGTTTGACTGAGATAATTTAAACAAGCTTAAAACATGAATATGAAAAGGGAAGCATGCATCCTTCTTAGTCACTCTAAAATGTAGTTTTTGGGAGGTTTTTGAAATTTCCATGTTTGAAACCCAAAACCACATCTCTTCATGCTTGACTTAATTTATAAGACATAGTTTAGGGGTTAGGGGTAGATACATGATTTGTATGGTTTGATATTTCTAGTCCTTGTTTATCAACTTTAATGCTTACTATATGACATAAGATGACTATGTGATTTGGTTTTTCATTTTTCTGTTTTTTATTTTATTTTTCTGCCCATTTGAATCTTGGTCAAATCCTAGGTTTGACCAAGATTTAGACAAGTTTAACACGTGAAAACGAATAAGTAAGCCTGGATCCTTCTTAGTCACTCAAAAATGTACCAATCGATAGATGTGTTAACTTTGCTTCATGGAAATAATAATGTCATGTAAATGAGTTAACTTGGATTTCCTACCCTTGAATCCATAGGAAACTTTGTTCTAATGCACTATTATAATCAACCGAGTTTTTACACCAACAGGTCCGTCACTTACGTGTGGTGCCCACGCTTGAGGTCCCACACTTCAGTGAGCACAAGTCACGTGCAATAGGTACGCAAACTCCCAGCCATCTTCTTTGTCAAGAGAAGACGCATCAGGATGCGTTTTGGAAGTCTGTGGGTCCTTCTAGATCCTTCGGTTGTCCCTCTCACAAAAAAAAACAAATCTCTCTCATTCTCGGCCTCGCTCGACTCGCTCGCTCGCTCGCTCGCTCGCACCTCCTGCTCACTGACAAACCCTGCACAAAAGTCAACATCATCACCCGAAAAAGGGGAGACACCATAATTCTCTCCCTTCTTCTCTCCTTCCGAGTGATCCCTCTTCCTCCGAGTTTCACTCGACGGGCAAACACCCATGTGCTGCATAGTAATAATAAAAAGGTAGTACTCGTAGAAAAATCGATATACGAATCTGTAATTAAATAGGTTAAACTAGGGTTTTGCCCAGTTCTACAGATCAAGGGTTCAAAAAAATCCAACTACGGGGTTCGAACAACACGATTCTAATCCAAGAATTTTTTCGACCTAGGTCACCCAAATGGCCTCAAACTATAGGGTTAGCATCTAGTGCAGTATGTGTGAAAATGTATGCACTATGTGTGCTATAACTTGTATGTCTTTCAAATTTGAACCAAATTTGAATAAGTTTGAAATATTTGAAAATGGGCTTTTGGCTTAAACGTTGGAAACCAAAAACCACTTCTCTTCGTGCATGCTTGACTTCATAAGACAGAGTTTAGCTAGGGTTAGGGGGTAGATGCATGATTTTCCTGGTTTGATTATGTCTAGACCTTGTTTATCAACTTAATTGAATGCTTACTATATGACATAAGAATACTATATGTGCCTTGTTTTTTTATTTTTTTATTTTTTTAAAATTTTATGCCCATTTGAATCTTGGTCAAATCCTAGGTTTGAACATGGTTTAAACAAGTTTAAATCATGAATATGAAAAATTAAGCATCTATATATCCTTCTTAGTCACTCCAAAATGTAGCTCGGTCTTGGGAGGGTTTTCGAAATTTCCATGTTTGAAACCAAAAACCACTTCTCTTCATGCATGCTTGACTTCATAAGACGGAGTTTAGGGTTAGGGGTAGATATATACATTATTTTCTGGTTTGAATATGTCTAGACCTTGTTTATCAACTTGAATGCTTAATTACTATATATATATGACATAAGAATGTTATGTCCTTTGGTTTTTCATTCTTTTGATTTTTTATGAATTTCTATGCCCATTTGAATCTTTTGGTCAAATCCTAGAGGTTTGACCAAGATTTAAACAAGTTTAAAACATGAAAATGAAAAGGGAAGCTTGTATATCCTTCTTAGTCACTCTAAAATGAAGTTTTTGGAGGTTTTTGAAATTTCCATGTTTGAAACCCAAAACCACTTCTCTTCATGCTAGACTGCTTCATAAGACAATTTAATTAGGGGTTAGGGGGTAGATACACATGATTTGTCTGGTTTGAATAAGTCCAAACACCTTGCTTGTGTATCAACTTGAATGCTTACTATATGACATAAGAATGCTTACCATATGTTTGAATTTTAAAAGCATATAGTCTTCTTATGTCATATATATAGTAAGCATTCAAAAGTTTTTCTTTGAGAGAGTAGCATGCATTCAAAAGTTGATAAATAAGATTTGGACATATTCAAACCAGACAAATCATGTATCGATCTACACCCCCTAACCCTAAACTCTGTCTTATGAAGTCAAGCATGAAGAGAAGTGCTTTTAGGTTTCAAACATGGAAATTTCACAAACCTCCCAAAAGCTTCATTTTACAGTGACTAATTAAGGAGGATCCATGCTTACCTTTTGGCTTAAACGTTTGAAACCAAAAACCACTTCTCTTCATGCATGCTTGACTTCATAAGACAGAGTTTAGCTAGGGCGTTAGGGGGTAGATACATGATTTTCCTGGTTTGAATATGTCTAGAACTGGTTTATCAACTTAATTAATTGATTGTTTACTATATGACATAAGAAGACTATGTGCCTTGGTTTTAAATTTTTCTGTTTTTTTTTGAATTTTATGCCCATATATTTGAATCTTGGTCAAATCCTAGGTTTGACCAAGATTTAAACAAGTTTAAACATAAAAATGAAAAGGGAAGCATGTATCCTTCTTAGTCACTCTAAAATGAAGCTTTTGGGATGTTCTTGAAATTTCCATTTTTGAAACCAAAAACGACTTCTCTCTTCATGCTAGACTTCATAAGATCGACAGGGGGTATAGATACATGATTTGTCTGGTTTGGATATACCTAGACCTCGTTTATCAACTTGAATTCATACGATATGACATATGAAGACTATGTGCTTTAATTTGTTTTCATTTTTCTGATTTTTTTGAATTTTGTGCCCACCCATTTGTATATTGGTCAAATGCTAGGCTTGATAATGATTTAAACAAGTTTAAAATATGAATATGCAAAGTTAAGCATGGATCCTTCTTAGAAACTCTAAAATGAAGTTTTTCGGAGGTTTTTGAAATTTCCATGTTTGCAACCCAAAACAACTTCCTCTTCACATGCTTGACTTCATAAGACAGAGTTTAGGGGTTAGGGGGTATATATAGATACATGATTTGTCTAGTTTGAATATGTCTAGACCTTGTTTATCAACTTTAATGCTTACTATAAGACATAAGAAAACTATTTCCTTTGTTTTTTCTTTTTTTTTGATTTTTTTCAATATTGATGCCCATTTGAATCTTGTCAAATCCTAGGTTTGACCAAGATAATTTAAACAAGCTTAGAACATGAATATGAAAAGGGAAGCGTGTATCCTTCTTAATTAGTCACACTAAAATGAAGTTTTTGGGAGGTTTTTGATATTTCCATGTTTGAAACCCAAAACCACATCTCTTCATGCTTGACTTAATTTATAAGACATAGTTTAGGGGTTAAGGGGTAGATACATGATTTGTATGGTTTGATATTTCTAGACCTTGTTTATTATCAACTTTAATGCTTACTATATGACATAAGATGACTATGTGATTTGGTTTTTCATTTTTCTGTTTTTTATTTTATTTTTCTGCCCATTTGAATCTTGGTCAAATCCTAGGTTTGACCAAGATTTAGACAAGTTTAACACGTGAAAACGAATAAGTAAGCATGGATCCTTCTTAGTCACTCAAAAATGTACCAATCGATAGATGTGTTAACTTTGCTTCATGGAAATAATAATGTCACGTAAATGAGTTAACTTGGATTTCCTACCCTTGAATCCATAGGAAACTTTGTTCTAATGCAGTATAATAATCAATCGAGTTTTTACACCAACATGTCTGTCACTTACGTGTGGTGCCCACGCGTGAGGTCCCACACTTCAGTGAGCACAAGTCACGTGCAATAGGTACGCAAACTCCCAGCCATCTTCTTTGTCAAGAGAAGACGCATCAGGATGCGTATTGGAAGTCTGTGGGTCCTTCTGGATCCTTCTTAGTCACTCTAAAATGAAGCTTTTGGGAGGTTCTTGAAATTTCCATGTTTGAAACCCAAAACCACTTCTCTTCATGATTTACTTCATAAAACATAGTTTAATTAGAGTTTTAGGGGTAGATATATACATGATTTTTCTGGTTTGAATATATATGTCTCTAGACCTTTGTTTATCAACTTGAATGCTTAATATACATATGACATAAGAAAACTATTTGCTTTGGTTTTCTTTTTTCTGAATTTTTTTCAATTTTGATGCCCATTTGAATCTTGTCAAATCCTAGGTTTGACCAAGATAATTTAAACAAGCTTAAAACATGAATATGAAAAGAGGAGCATGTATCCTTCTTAGTCACTCTAAAATGTAGTTTTTGGGAGTTTTTTGAAATTTCCATGTTTGAAACCCAAAACCACTTCTCTTCACATGCTTGACTTCATAAGACAGAGTTAATTAATTTAGGGGTTAATTAGGGGGTATAGATACATGATTTGTGTGGTTTGAATATGTATGGACCTTATTTATCAACAACTTTAATGCTTACTATATGACATAAGAAAACTATTTGCTTTGGTTTTTCTTTTTTCAATTTTTTTCAATTTTGATGCCCATTTGAATCTTGTCAAATCCTAGGTTTGACCAAGATAATTTAAACAAGTTTAAAACATGAATATGAAAAGGGAAGCATGGATCCTTCTTAGTCACTCTAAAATGAAGCTTTTGGGAGGTTTTTGAAATTTCCATGTTTGAAATCCAAAACCACTTCTCTTCACATGCTTGACTTCATAAGACAGAGTTTAGGGGTTAGGGGTATAGATACATGATTTGTCTGGTTTAATATGTCTAGACCTTGTTTATCAACTTTAATGCTTACTATATGACATAAGAAGACTATGTGATTTGGTTTTTCATTTTTCTGTTTTTATTTTTCTGCCCATTTGAATCTTGGTCAAATCCTAGGTTTGACCAAGATATAGACAAGTTTAACACGTAAATGAGTTAACTTGGATTTCCTACCCTTGAATCCATAGGAAACTTTGTTCTAATGCACTATAATAATCAACCGAGTTTTTACACCAACAGGTCTGTCACTTACGTGTGGTGCCCATGCGTGAGGTCCCACACTTCAGTGAGCACAAGTCACGTGCAATAGGTACGCAAACTCCCAGCCATTTTCTTTGTCAAGAAAAGACGCATCAGGATGCGTATTGGAAGTATGTGGGTCCTTCTGGATCCTTCGGTTGTCCCTCTCACAAAAAAACAAATCTCTCTCATTCTCGGCCTCGCTCGACTCGCTCGCTCGCTCGCTCGCTCGCTCGCACCTCCTGCTCACTGACAAACCCTGCACAAAAGTCAACATCATCACCCGAAAAAGGGGAGACACCATAATTCTCGCCCTTCTTCTCTCCTTCCGAGTGATCCCTCTTCCTCCGAGTTTCACTCGACGGGCAAACACACATGTGCTGCATAGTAATAATAAAAAGGTAGAAAAATCGACCTACGAATCTATAATTAAATAGGTTAAACTAGGGTTTTGCCCAGTACTACAGATCAAGGTTCAAAAAATCCAACTACGGGGTTCGAACAACCCCATTTCTAATCCAAGAATTTTTTCGACCTCATCCAAATGGCCTCAAACTATAGGGTTAGCATCTAGTGCAGTATGTGTGAAAATGTATGCACTATGTGTGCTATAACTTGTATGTCTTTCATATTTGAACCAAATTTGAATAAGTTTGAAATATTTGAAAAGGGGCTTTTGGCTTAAACGTTTGAAACCAAAAACCACTTCTCTTCATGCATGCTTGACTTCATAAGACAGAGTTTAGCTAGGGTTAGGGGATAGATGCATGATTTTCCTGGTTTGAATATGTCTAGACCTACTTTATCAACTTAATTGAATGCTTACTATATGACATAATAATACTATGTGCATTGTTTTTTATTTTTTTGATTTTTTTAAAATTGTATGCCCATTTGAATCTTGGTCAAATCCTAGGTTTGAACATGGTTTAAACAAGTTTAAATCATGAATATGAAAAATTAAGCATCTATATATCCTTCTTAGTCACTCCAAAATGTAGCTCGGTCTTGGGAGGGTTTTCGAAATTTCCATGTTTGAAACCAAAAACCACTTCTCTTCATGCATGCTTGACTTCATAAGACGGAGTTTAGGGTTAGGGGTAGATATATACATTATTTTCTGGTTTGAATATGTCTAGACCTTGTTTATCAACTTGAATGCTTAATTACTATATATATATGACATAAGAATGTTATGTCCTTTGGTTTTTCATTCTTTTGATTTTTTATGAATTTCTATGCCCATTTGAATCTTTTGGTCAAATCCTAGAGGTTTGACCAAGATTTAAACAAGTTTAAAACATGAAAATGAAAAGGGAAGCTTGTATATCCTTCTTAGTCACTCTAAAATGAAGTTTTTGGGAGGTTTTTGAAATTTCCATGTTTGAAACCCAAAACCACTTCTCTTCATGCTAGACTGCTTCATAAGACAATTTAATTAGGGGTTAGGGGGTAGATACACATGATTTGTCTGGTTTGAATAAGTCCAAACACCTTGCTTGTGTATCAACTTGAATGCTTACTATATGACATAAGAATGCTTACCATATGTTTGAATTTTAAAAGCATATAGTCTTCTTATGTCATATATATAGTAAGCATTCAAAAGTTTTTCTTTGAGAGAGTAGCATGCATTCAAAAGTTGATAAATAAGATTTGGACATATTCAAACCAGACAAATCATGTATCGATCTACACCCCCTAACCCTAAACTCTGTCTTATGAAGTCAAGCATGAAGAGAAGTGCTTTTAGGTTTCAAACATGGAAATTTCACAAACCTCCCAAAAGCTTCATTTTACAGTGACTAATTAAGGAGGATCCATGCTTACCTTTTGGCTTAAACGTTTGAAACCAAAAACCACTTCTCTTCATGCATGCTTGACTTCATAAGACAGAGTTTAGCTAGGGCGTTAGGGGGTAGATACATGATTTTCCTGGTTTGAATATGTCTAGAACTGGTTTATCAACTTAATTAATTGATTGTTTACTATATGACATAAGAAGACTATGTGCCTTGGTTTTAAATTTTTCTGTTTTTTTTTGAATTTTATGCCCATATATTTGAATCTTGGTCAAATCCTAGGTTTGACCAAGATTTAAACAAGTTTAAACATAAAAATGAAAAGGGAAGCATGTATCCTTCTTAGTCACTCTAAAATGAAGCTTTTGGGATGTTCTTGAAATTTCCATTTTTGAAACCAAAAACGACTTCTCTCTTCATGCTAGACTTCATAAGATCGACAGGGGGTATAGATACATGATTTGTCTGGTTTGGATATACCTAGACCTCGTTTATCAACTTGAATTCATACGATATGACATATGAAGACTATGTGCTTTAATTTGTTTTCATTTTTCTGATTTTTTTGAATTTTGTGCCCACCCATTTGTATATTGGTCAAATGCTAGGCTTGATAATGATTTAAACAAGTTTAAAATATGAATATGCAAAGTTAAGCATGGATCCTTCTTAGAAACTCTAAAATGAAGTTTTTCGGAGGTTTTTGAAATTTCCATGTTTGCAACCCAAAACAACTTCCTCTTCACATGCTTGACTTCATAAGACAGAGTTTAGGGGTTAGGGGGTATATATAGATACATGATTTGTCTAGTTTGAATATGTCTAGACCTTGTTTATCAACTTTAATGCTTACTATAAGACATAAGAAAACTATTTCCTTTGTTTTTTCTTTTTTTTTGATTTTTTTCAATATTGATGCCCATTTGAATCTTGTCAAATCCTAGGTTTGACCAAGATAATTTAAACAAGCTTAGAACATGAATATGAAAAGGGAAGCGTGTATCCTTCTTAATTAGTCACACTAAAATGAAGTTTTTGGGAGGTTTTTGATATTTCCATGTTTGAAACCCAAAACCACATCTCTTCATGCTTGACTTAATTTATAAGACATAGTTTAGGGGTTAAGGGGTAGATACATGATTTGTATGGTTTGATATTTCTAGACCTTGTTTATTATCAACTTTAATGCTTACTATATGACATAAGATGACTATGTGATTTGGTTTTTCATTTTTCTGTTTTTTATTTTATTTTTCTGCCCATTTGAATCTTGGTCAAATCCTAGGTTTGACCAAGATTTAGACAAGTTTAACACGTG
Organism: Lolium multiflorum; assembly: GCA_030979885.1. Lineage (NCBI taxonomy): Eukaryota > Viridiplantae > Streptophyta > Magnoliopsida > Poales > Poaceae > Lolium > Lolium multiflorum. The sequence continues at coordinate 66,994,711 of CM061748.1, read as the reverse complement.
AAAACGAATAAGTAAGCATGGATCCTTCTTAGTCACTCAAAAATGTACCAATCGATAGATGTGTTAACTTTGCTTCATGGAAATAATAATGTCACGTAAATGAGTTAACTTGGATTTCCTACCCTTGAATCCATAGGAAACTTTGTTCTAATGCAGTATAATAATCAATCGATTTTTTACACCAACATGTCTGTCACTTACGTGTGGTGCCCACGCGTGAGGTCCCACACTTCAGTGAGCACAAGTCACGTGCAATAGGTACGCAAACTCCCAGCCATCTTCTTTGTCAAGAGAAGACGCATCAGTATTGGAAGTCTGTGGGTCCTTCTGGATCCTTCTTAGTCACTCTAAAATGAAGCTTTTGGGAGGTTCTTGAAATTTCCATGTTTGAAACCCAAAACCACTTCTCTTCATGATTTACTTCATAAAACATAGTTTAATTAGAGTTTTAGGGGTAGATATATACATGATTTTTCTGGTTTGAATATATATGTCTCTAGACCTTTGTTTATCAACTTGAATGCTTAATATACATATGACATAAGAAAACTATTTGCTTTGGTTTTCTTTTTTCTGAATTTTTTTCAATTTTGATGCCCATTTGAATCTTGTCAAATCCTAGGTTTGACCAAGATAATTTAAACAAGCTTAAAACATGAATATGAAAAGAGGAGCATGTATCCTTCTTAGTCACTCTAAAATGTAGTTTTTGGGAGTTTTTTGAAATTTCCATGTTTGAAACCCAAAACCACTTCTCTTCACATGCTTGACTTCATAAGACAGAGTTAATTAATTTAGGGGTTAATTAGGGGGTATAGATACATGATTTGTGTGGTTTGAATATGTATGGACCTTATTTATCAACAACTTTAATGCTTACTATATGACATAAGAAAACTATTTGCTTTGGTTTTTCTTTTTTCAATTTTTTTCAATTTTGATGCCCATTTGAATCTTGTCAAATCCTAGGTTTGACCAAGATAATTTAAACAAGTTTAAAACATGAATATGAAAAGGGAAGCATGGATCCTTCTTAGTCACTCTAAAATGAAGCTTTTGGGAGGTTTTTGAAATTTCCATGTTTGAAACCAAAACCACTTCTCTTCACATGCTTGACTTCATAAGACAGAGTTTAGGGGTTAGGGGTATAGATACATGATTTGTCTGGTTTAATATGTCTAGACCTTGTTTATCAACTTTAATGCTTACTATATGACATAAGAAGACTATGTGATTTGGTTTTTCATTTTTCTGTTTTTATTTTTCTGCCCATTTGAATCTTGGTCAAATCCTAGGTTTGACCAAGATATAGACAAGTTTAACACGTAAATGAGTTAACTTGGATTTCCTACCCTTGAATCCATAGGAAACTTTGTTCTAATGCACTATAATAATCAACCGAGTTTTTACACCAACAGGTCTGTCACTTACGTGTGGTGCCCATGCGTGAGGTCCCACACTTCAGTGAGCACAAGTCACGTGCAATAGGTACGCAAACTCCCAGCCATTTTCTTTGTCAAGAAAAGACGCATCAGGATGCGTATTGGAAGTATGTGGGTCCTTCTGGATCCTTCGGTTGTCCCTCTCACAAAAAAACAAATCTCTCTCATTCTCGGCCTCGCTCGACTCGCTCGCTCGCTCGCTCGCTCGCACCTCCTGCTCACTGACAAACCCTGCACAAAAGTCAACATCATCACCCGAAAAAGGGGAGACACCATAATTCTCTCCCTTCTTCTCTCCTTCCGAGTGATCCCTCTTCCTCCGAGTTTCACTCGACGGGCAAACACACATGTGCTGCATAGTAATAATAAAAAGGTAGAAAAATCGACCTACGAATCTATAATTAAATAGGTTAAACTAGGGTTTTGCCCAGTACTACAGATCAAGGTTCAAAAAATCCAACTACGGGGTTCGAACAACCCCATTTCTAATCCAAGAATTTTTTCGACCTCATCCAATGGCCTCAAACTATAGGCCGGGTTAGCATCTAGTGCAGTATGTGTGAAAATGTATGCACTATGTGTGCTATAACTTGTATGTCTTTCATATTTGAACCAAATTTGAATAAGTTTGAAATATTTGAAAAGGGGCTTTTGGCTTAAACGTTTGAAACCAAAAACCACTTCTCTTCATGCATGCTTGACTTCATAAGACAGAGTTTAGCTAGGGTTAGGGGATAGATGCATGATTTTCCTGGTTTGAATATGTCTAGACCTACTTTATCAACTTAATTGAATGCTTACTATATGACATAATAATACTATGTGCATTGTTTTTTATTTTTTTGATTTTTTTAAAATTGTATGCCCATTTGAATCTTGGTCAAATCCTAGGTTTGAACATGGTTTAAACAAGTTTAAATCATGAATATGAAAAATTAAGCATCTATATATCCTTCTTAGTCACTCCAAAATGTAGCTCTTGGGAGGTTTTTTCGAAATTTCCATGTTTGAAACCAAAACCACTTCTCTTCATGCATGCTTGACTTCATAAGACAGAGTTTAGCTAGGGCGTTAGGGGGTAGATACATGATTTTCCTGGTTTGAATATGTCTAGACCTGGTTTATCAACTTAATTAATTGATTGTTTACTATATGACATAAGAAGACTATGTGCCTTGGTTTTAAATTTTTCTGTTTTTTTTGAATTTTACGCCCATATATTTGAATCTTGGACAAATCCTAGGTTTGACCAAGATTTAAACAAGTTTAAACATAAAAATAAAAAGGGAAGCATGTATCCTTCTTAGTCACTCTAAAATGAAGCTTTTTGGATGTTCTTGAAATTTCCATTTTTGAAACCAAAAACGACTTCTCTCTTCATGCTAGACTTCATAAGATCGACAGGGGGCAGATACATGATTTGTCTGGTTTGGATATGTCCAAACCTTGCTTGTTTATCAACTTGAATGCTTACTATATGACATAAGAATGCTTACCATATGTTTGAATTTTAAAAGCATATAGTCTTCTTATGTCATATAGTAAGCATTCAAAAGTTTTTCTTTGAGAGAGTAGCATGCATTCAAAAGTTGATAAATAAGATTTGTACATATTCAAACCAGACAAATCATGTATCTACCCATATGCATATATATATAACCCTATACTTTTGTCTTATGAAGACGTCAAGGATGAAGAGAAGTGGATTTGGGTTTCAAACATGGAAATTTCAAAAACCTCCCAAAACATGTATATATCTACCCCTAAACCCTAATCTTTGTCTTATGAAGCCAAGCATATGAAGAGAAGTGATTTTGGGTTTCAAACATGGAAACTTCAAAAACCTCCCAAAAGCTTCATTTTAGAGAGACTAAGAATGATCCATATGCTTACCTTTTCATTGCCATGTTTTAAACTTGTTTTAACCTTGGTCAAACCTAGGATTTGACCAAGATTCAAATGGGAGTAAAAATTCAGAAAAATTCAAAAAAAATGAAAAACCAAAGCACATATATATATATAGCCTTGATCTTATGTCATATAGTAAGCATTCAAGTTGATAAACAAGGTCGATCTCTAGACATATTCAAAGCAGAAATATCATGTATCATATCTACCCCTAACCCTAGCTAAACTCTGTCTTATGAAGTCAAACATATGAAGAGAACTGGGGTTTTGGGTTTCAAACATAAAATTTTCAAGTACCTTCATTTTAGAGTGAGTAAGGAAGGATTCATGCTTACCGTTTCATTTTCATGTTTTAAACTTGTTTAAACCTAGGATTTGACCAAGATTTAAATAGGCATAAAAAATCGAAAGAAATCAAAAATTGAAAAACCAAAGCACATATATATAGCCTTCTTATATCATATAGTAAAAAATTCAAGTTGATAAACAAGGTCTAGACATATTCAAACAAGAAAAATCATGTATCTACACACCTAACCATAAACTCTGTCTTAAGTGGTTTTGGGTTTCAAACATGGAAATTTCACAAACCTCCCAAAAGCTTCATTTTACAGTGACTATATAAGGAGGATCCATGCTTACCTTTTGGCTTAAACGTTTGAAACCAAAAACCACTTCTCTTCATGCATGCTTGACTTCATAATATAAGACAGAGTTTAGCTAGGGTACGTTAGGGGGTGTAGATACATGATTTCCTGGTTTGAATATGTCTAGACCTTGTTTATCAACTTAATTGATTGCTTACTATATGACATAAGACGACTACGTGCCTTGGTTTTCATTTTTGGTTTTTTTTTGAATTTTATGCTCATATATTTGAATCTTGGTCAAATCCTAGGTTTGACCAAGATTTAAACAAGTTTAAAACATGAAAATGAAAAGGGAAGCATGTATCCTTCTTAGTCACTCTAAAATGAAGCTTTTGGGATGTTCTTGAAATTTCCATGTTTGAAACCCAAAACGACTTCTCTTCATGCTAGACTTCATAAGATCAACATGGGGTAGATACATGATTTGTCTGGTTTGGATATACCTAGACCTCGTTTAACTTGAATGCATACGATATGACATAAAAAGACTACATGCTTTTGTTTTTCATTATTCTGATTTTTTTGAATTTTGTGCCCACCCATCTGTATCTTGGTCAAATCCTAGGCTTGATAATGATTTAACAAGATTAAAATATGAAAATGCAAAGGTAAGCATGGATCCTTCTTATTAGTCACTCTAAAATGAAGCTTTTGGGAGCAAAACCACTTCTCTTCATATGCTTGACTTCATAAGACGGAGTTTAGGGGTTAGGGGGTATAGATGCATGCATGATTTGTCTAGTTTGAATATGTCTAGACCTTGTTTATCAACTTAATTGGCTTACTATATGACATAAGAAAACTATTTGCTTTGGTTTTTCTTTTTCCTGATTTTTTTCAATTTTGATGCCCATTTGAATCTTGTCAAATCCTAGGTTTGACTGAGATAATTTAAACAAGCTTAAAACCTGAATATGAAAAGGGAAGCATGTATCCTTCTTTGTCACTCTAAAATGAAGTTTTTGGGAGGTTTTTCAAATTTCCATGTTTGAAACGACCCAAAACCACTTCTCTTCATATGCTTGACTTCATAAGACAGAGTTCAGGGGTTAGGGGGTATAGATACATGATTTGTCTAGTTTGAATATGTCTAGACCTTGTTTATCAACTTAATTAATTGGCTTACTATATGACATAAGAAAACTATTTGCTTTGGTTTTTCTTTTTCCTGATTTTTTCGATGCCCATTTGAATCTTTGTCAAATCCTAGGTTTGACTGAGATAATTTAAACAAGCTTAAAACATGAATATGAAAAGGGAAGCATGCATCCTTCTTAGTCACTCTAAAATGTAGTTTTTGGGAGGTTTTTGAAATTTCCATGTTTGAAACCCAAAACCACATCTCTTCATGCTTGACTTAATTTATAAGACATAGTTTAGGGGTTAGGGGTAGATACATGATTTGTATGGTTTGATATTTCTAGTCCTTGTTTATCAACTTTAATGCTTACTATATGACATAAGATGACTATGTGATTTGGTTTTTCATTTTTCTGTTTTTTATTTTATTTTTCTGCCCATTTGAATCTTGGTCAAATCCTAGGTTTGACCAAGATTTAGACAAGTTTAACACGTGAAAACGAATAAGTAAGCCTGGATCCTTCTTAGTCACTCAAAAATGTACCAATCGATAGATGTGTTAACTTTGCTTCATGGAAATAATAATGTCATGTAAATGAGTTAACTTGGATTTCCTACCCTTGAATCCATAGGAAACTTTGTTCTAATGCACTATTATAATCAACCGAGTTTTTACACCAACAGGTCCGTCACTTACGTGTGGTGCCCACGCTTGAGGTCCCACACTTCAGTGAGCACAAGTCACGTGCAATAGGTACGCAAACTCCCAGCCATCTTCTTTGTCAAGAGAAGACGCATCAGGATGCGTTTTGGAAGTCTGTGGGTCCTTCTAGATCCTTCGGTTGTCCCTCTCACAAAAAAACAAATCTCTCTCATTCTCGGCCTCGCTCGACTCGCTCGCTCGCTCGCACCTCCTGCTCACTGACAAACCCTGCACAAAAGTCAACATCATCACCCGAAAAAGGGGAGACACCATAATTCTCTCCCTTCTTCTCTCCTTCCGAGTGATCCCTCTTCCTCCGAGTTTCACTCGACGGGCAAACACCCATGTGCTGCATAGTAATAATAAAAAGGTAGTACTCGTAGAAAAATCGATATACGAATCTGTAATTAAATAGGTTAAACTAGGGTTTTGCCCAGTTCTACAGATCAAGGGTTCAAAAAAATCCAACTACGGGGTTCGAACAACACGATTCTAATCCAAGAATTTTTTCGACCTAGGTCACCCAAATGGCCTCAAACTATAGGGTTAGCATCTAGTGCAGTATGTGTGAAAATGTATGCACTATGTGTGCTATAACTTGTATGTCTTTCAAATTTGAACCAAATTTGAATAAGTTTGAAATATTTGAAAATGGGCTTTTGGCTTAAACGTTGGAAACCAAAAACCACTTCTCTTCGTGCATGCTTGACTTCATAAGACAGAGTTTAGCTAGGGTTAGGGGGTAGATGCATGATTTTCCTGGTTTGATTATGTCTAGACCTTGTTTATCAACTTAATTGAATGCTTACTATATGACATAAGAATACTATGTGCCTTGTTTTTTTATTTTTTTATTTTTTTAAAATTTTATGCCCATTTGAATCTTGGTCAAATCCTAGGTTTGAACATGGTTTAAACAAGTTTAAATCATGAATATGAAAAATTAAGCATCTATATATCCTTCTTAGTCACTCCAAAATGTAGCTTGGTCTTGGGAGGGTTTTCGAAATTTCCATGTTTGAAACCAAAAACCACTTCTCTTCATGCATGCTTGACTTCATAAGACGGAGTTTAGGGTTAGGGGTAGATATATACATTATTTTCTGGTTTGAATATGTCTAGACCTTGTTTATCAACTTGAATGCTTAATTACTATATATATATGACATAAGAATGTTATGTCCTTTGGTTTTTCATTCTTTTGATTTTTTATGAATTTCTATGCCCATTTGAATCTTTTGGTCAAATCCTAGAGGTTTGACCAAGATTTAAACAAGTTTAAAACATGAAAATGAAAAGGGAAGCTTGTATATCCTTCTTAGTCACTCTAAAATGAAGTTTTTTGGAGGTTTTTGAAATTTCCATGTTTGAAACCCAAAACCACTTCTCTTCATGCTAGACTGCTTCATAAGACAATTTAATTAGGGGTTAGGGGGTAGATACATGATTTGTCTGGTTTGAATATGTCCAAACCTTGCTTGTGTATCAACTTGAATGCTTACTATATGACATAAGAATGCTTACCATATGTTTGAATTTTAAAAGCATATAGTCTTCTTATGTCATATATATAGTAAGCATTCAAAAGTTTTTCTTTGAGAGAGTAGCATGCATTCAAAAGTTGATAAATAAGATTTGGACATATTCAAACCAGACAAATCATGTATCGATCTACACCCCCTAACCCTAAACTCTGTCTTATGAAGTCAAGCATGAAGAGAAGTGCTTTTAGGTTTCAAACATGGAAATTTCACAAACCTCCCAAAAGCTTCATTTTACAGTGACTAATTAAGGAGGATCCATGCTTACCTTTTGGCTTAAACGTTTGAAACCAAAAACCACTTCTCTTCATGCATGCTTGACTTCATAAGACAGAGTTTAGCTAGGGCGTTAGGGGGTAGATACATGATTTTCCTGGTTTGAATATGTCTAGAACTGGTTTATCAACTTAATTAATTGATTGTTTACTATATGACATAAGAAGACTATGTGCCTTGGTTTTAAATTTTTCTGTTTTTTTTTGAATTTTATGCCCATATATTTGAATCTTGGTCAAATCCTAGGTTTGACCAAGATTTAAACAAGTTTAAACATAAAAATGAAAAGGGAAGCATGTATCCTTCTTAGTCACTCTAAAATGAAGCTTTTGGGATGTTCTTGAAATTTCCATTTTTGAAACCAAAAACGACTTCTCTCTTCATGCTAGACTTCATAAGATCGACAGGGGGTATAGATACATGATTTGTCTGGTTTGGATATACCTAGACCTCGTTTATCAACTTGAATTCATACGATATGACATATGAAGACTATGTGCTTTAATTTGTTTTCATTTTTCTGATTTTTTTGAATTTTGTGCCCACCCATTTGTATATTGGTCAAATGCTAGGCTTGATAATGATTTAAACAAGTTTAAAATATGAATATGCAAAGTTAAGCATGGATCCTTCTTAGAAACTCTAAAATGAAGTTTTTCGGAGGTTTTTGAAATTTCCATGTTTGCAACCCAAAACAACTTCCTCTTCACATGCTTGACTTCATAAGACAGAGTTTAGGGGTTAGGGGGTATATATAGATACATGATTTGTCTAGTTTGAATATGTCTAGACCTTGTTTATCAACTTTAATGCTTACTATAAGACATAAGAAAACTATTTCCTTTGTTTTTTCTTTTTTTTTGATTTTTTTCAATATTGATGCCCATTTGAATCTTGTCAAATCCTAGGTTTGACCAAGATAATTTAAACAAGCTTAGAACATGAATATGAAAAGGGAAGCGTGTATCCTTCTTAGTCACACTAAAATGAAGTTTTTGGGAGGTTTTTGATATTTCCATGTTTGAAACCCAAAACCACATCTCTTCATGCTTGACTTAATTTATAAGACATAGTTTAGGGGTTAAGGGGTAGATACATGATTTGTATGGTTTGATATTTCTAGACCTTGTTTATTATCAACTTTAATGCTTACTATATGACATAAGATGACTATGTGATTTGGTTTTTCATTTTTCTGTTTTTTATTTTATTTTTCTGCCCATTTGAATCTTGGTCAAATCCTAGGTTTGACCAAGATTTAGACAAGTTTAACACGTGAAAACGAATAAGTAAGCATGGATCCTTCTTAGTCACTCAAAAATGTACCAATCGATAGATGTGTTAACTTTGCTTCATGGAAATAATAATGTCACGTAAATGAGTTAACTTGGATTTCCTACCCTTGAATCCATAGGAAACTTTGTTCTAATGCAGTATAATAATCAATCGAGTTTTTACACCAACATGTCTGTCACTTACGTGTGGTGCCCACGCGTGAGGTCCCACACTTCAGTGAGCACAAGTCACGTGCAATAGGTACGCAAACTCCCAGCCATCTTCTTTGTCAAGAGAAGACGCATAAGGATGCGTATTGGAAGTCTGTGGGTCCTTCTGGATCCTTCTTAGTCACTCTAAAATGAAGCTTTTGGGAGGTTCTTGAAATTTCCATGTTTGAAACCCAAAACCACTTCTCTTCATGATTTACTTCATAAAACATAGTTTAATTAGAGTTTTAGGGGTAGATATATACATGATTTTTCTGGTTTGAATATATATGTCTCTAGACCTTTGTTTATCAACTTGAATGCTTAATACACATATGACATAAGAATGCTATGTGCTTTGGTTTTTCATTCTTTTGATTTTTTTCTGAATTTTTAGGGCCATTTGAATCTTGGTCAAATCCTTGGTTTGACCAAGATTTAAACAAGTTTAAAACATAAAAATGAAAAGGGAAGTCTGTATCCTTCTTAGTCACTCTAAAATGAAGCTTTTGGGAGGTTTTTAAAATTTCAATGTTTGAAACCCAAAACCACTTCTCTTCACATGCTTGACTTCATAAGACAGAGTTAATTAATTCAGGGGTTAATTACGGGGTATAGATACATGATTTGTGTGGTTTGAATATGTATGGACCTTATTTATCAACAACTTTAATGCTTACTATATGACATAAGAAAACTATTTGCTTTGGTTTTTCTTTTTTCAATTTTTTTTTCAATTTTGATGCCCATTTGAATCTTGTCAAATCCTAGGTTTGACCAAGATAATTTAAACAAGTTTAAAACATGAAAATGAAAAGGGAAGCATGGATCCTTCTTAGTCACTCTAAAATGAAGCTTTTGGGAGGTTTTTGAAATTTCCATGTTTGAAACCCAAAACCACTTCTCTTCACATGCTTGACTTCATAAGACAGAGTTTAGGGGTTAGGGGTATAGATACATGATTTGTCTGGTTTAATATGTCTAGACCTTGTTTATCAACTTTAATGCTTACTATATGACATAAGAAGACTATGTGATTTGGTTTTTCATTTTTCTGTTTTTATTTTTCTGCCCATTTGAATCTTGGTCAAATCCTAGGTTTGACCAAGATATAGACAAGTTTAACACGTAAATGAGTTAACTTGGATTTCCTACCCTTGAATCCATAGAAAACTTTGTTCTAATGCACTATTATAATCAACCGAGTTTTTACACCAACAGGTCTGTCACTTACGTGTGGTGCCCACGCTTGAGGTCCCACACTTCAGTGAGCACAAGTCACGTGCAATAGGTACGCAAACTCCCAGCCATTTTCTTTGTCAAGAGAAGACGCATCAGGATGCGTATTGGAAGTCTGTGGGTCCTTCTGGTTCCTTCGGTCGTCCCTCTCACAAAAAAAACAAATCTCTCTCATTCTCGGCCTCGCTCGACTCGCTCGCTCGCTCGCTCGCTCCTGCTCACTGACAAACCCTGCACAAAAGTCAACATCATCACCCGAAAAAGGGGAGACACCATAATTCTCTCCCTTCTTCTCTCCTTCCGAGTGATCCCTCTTCCTCCGAGTTTCACTCGACGGGCAAACACCCATGTGCTGCATAGTAATAATAAAAAGGTAGTACTCGTAGAAAAATCGATATACGAATCTGTAATTAAATAGGTTAAACTAGGGTTTTGCCCAGTTCTACAGATCAAGGGTTAAAAAATATCCAACTACGGGGTTCGAACAACACGATTCTAATCCAAGAATTTTTTCGACCTAGGTCACCCAAATGGCCTCAAACTATAGGGTTAGCATCTAGTGCAGTATGTGTGAAAATGTATGCACTATGTGTGCTATAACTTGTATGTCTTTCATATTTGAACCAAATTTGAATAAGTTTGAAATATTTGAAAAGGGGCTTTTGGCTTAAACGTTTGAAACCAAAAACCACTTCTCTTCATGCATGCTTGACTTCATAAGACAGAGTTTAGCTAGGGTTAGGGGATATATGCATGATTTTCCTGGTTTGAATATGTCTAGACCTTGTTTATCAACTTAATTGAATGCTTACTATATGACATAAGAATACTATGTGCCTTGTTTTTTATTTTTTGATTTTTTTAAAATTTTATGCCCATTTTAATCTTGGTCAAATCCTAGGTTTGAACATGGTTTAAACAAGTTTAAATCATGAATATGAAAAATTAAGCATCTATATATCCTTCTTACTCACTCCAAAATGTAGCTCTTGGGAGGGTTTTTCGAAATTTCCATGTTTGAAACCAAAACCACTTCTCTTCATGCATGCTTGACTTCATAAGACAGAGTTTAGGGTTAGGGGTAGATATATACATGATTTTCTGGTTTGAATATGTCTAGACCTTGTTTATCAACTTGAATGCTTACTATATATATATGACATAATAATGTTATGTCCTTTGGTTTTTCATTCTTTTGTTTTTTTATGAATTTCCATGCCCATTTGAATCTTTTGGTCAAATCCTAGAGGTTTGACCAAGATTTAAACAAGTTTAAAACATGAAAATGAAAAGGGAAGCTTGTATATCCTTCTTAGTCACTCTAAAATGAAGTTTTTGGGAGGTTTTTGAAATTTCCATGTTTGAAACCCAAAACCACTTCTCTTCATGCTAGACTTCATAAGACAATTTAATTAGGGGTTAGGGGTAGATACATGATTTGTCTGGTTTGAATATGTCCAAACCTTGCTTGTTTATCAACTTGAATGCTTACTATATGACATAAGAATGCTTACCATATGTTTGAATTTTAAAAGCATATAGTCTTCTTATGTCATATAGTAAGCATTCAAAAGGTTTTCTTTGAGAGAGTAGCATGCATTCAGAAGTTGATAAATAAGATTTGGACATATTCAAACCAGACAAATCATGTATCTACACCCCCTAACCCTAAACTCTGTCTTATGAAGTCAAGCATGAAGAGAAGTGCTTTTGGGTTTCAAACATGGAAATTTCACAAACCTCCCAAAAGCTTCATTTTACAGTGACTAAGAAGGATCCAGGCTTACCTTTTCATTTTCATGTTTTAAACTTGTTTAACTCTTGGTCAAACCTAGGATTTGACCAAGATTTAAATGGGCATAAAAAATCAGAAAAAACAAAAAAAATGAAAAACCAAATAACATAGCCTTCTTATGTCATATAGTAAGCATTCAAGTTGATAAACAAGGTCTAGACATTTTCAAACCAGAAAAAGCATGTATCTACCCCTAACCCTAAACTGTCTTACGAAGTCAAGCATGAAGAGAAGTGGTTTTGGGTTTCAAACATGGAAATTTCAAAAACCTCGCGAAAGCTTCATTTTAGAGTGACTAAGAAGGATCCATGCTTACCTATTCATTTTCATGTTTTAAACTTGTTTAAACCTTGATAAAACCCAGGATTTTACCTATTTAATCATAGATTCATAGGTCGATTTTTTACTTTTTTATTTTTACTATGCAGCACATGTGTGTTTGCCCGTCCAGTGAAACTCGGAGGAAGAGGGATCACACGGAAGGAGAAGAAGGGATAGCAGTCACGGGGCCCCTCTTATTATTTATGGTGTATATCTTTTTTCTGGTGATGTTGACTGTTGTGCAGCGTTTGTCAGTGCGCAGGAGGTGCGAGGCTGCGAGCGAGCGAGTCGAGCGAGGCCGAGAATGAGAGAGATGTTTTTTTCTTTTTCTTTTCCGTGAGAGGGACAACAGAAGGATCCAGAGACGACTTCCACTACGCATCCTGGTGCGCGTCTTCTCTTGACAAAGAAGATGGATGGGAGTTTGCGTACCTACTAATCTACTATAGTACTACTACTACACAAGAACCATATACATGTCAAACTTTTCAATCATGACCCACATGCATTTTATGTATATATTCAGAACTTTTAATGCATGCATGAAAACTCAGCAAAATATGTGCATTTTGGGTTGTCGCACATAAATGTGCTTTTACTTGTCTGCCACCAATCCAATTTTCATGTTAGGGGGAAACACGACACACGATGGACATTTCCAATGTTTCACGAATTAATTATCTCAATTTGCATCCATATATATATGCGCCTGGTTACTGAAAGATCGAACCAAAGGTGAACTTGAAACGTTTTAATTTTCATGTTTTAAACTTGTTTAAATCTTGGTCAACCCTTGGATTTGACCAAGATTCATAAAAAATTCAAAAACATAGTCTTCTTATGTCATACAGTCAACATTCAACTTGATAAAACAAGATCTAAACATATTAAAAGAAGAATCATGTATCTACCCCCTAACCCTAAACTCTGTCTTTTGAAGTCAAACATGAAGATACGTGGTTTTGGGTTTACAAAATGGAAATTTCAAAAACCTCCGAAAAGCTTAATTTTGGAGTGACTAAGAAGGATACATGCTTACTTTTTCATTTTCATGTTTTAAACTTGTTTAAAGCTTGGTCAAACCTAGCTAGCTTGGATTTGACCAAGACTCAAGTGCGCATAAAAAATTCGAAAAAACCCCCAAAAATGAAAAACCATAACACATAGTCTTCTTGCGTCACATATATTGTAAGCATTCAAGTGTTGATAAACAATATCTAGACATATCAAACAAGAAAAATCATGTATCTATACCCCTAACCCTAAATTTGTCTTATGAAGTCAAGCATGAAGAGAAGTGGTTTGGGTTTTCAAACATGGAAATTTCGAAAACCGCCCAAAAGCTTCATTTCGGACTGACTAAGAAGGATCCATGCTTACCTTTTCATTTTCATGTTTTAAACTTGTTTAAATTCTTGTTCAAACCTAGGATTTGGCCAAGATTCAAATGGGCATAAAAACAATCGAAAAAATCAAAAATGAAAAACCAAAGCACATAGTCTTCTTATGTCACATAGTAAGCCATTCAACTTGATAACAAGGTCTAGACCTATTCAAACCAGAAAAATCATGTATCTACCCCTAACCCTAAACTCATCTGTCTTATGAAGTCAAGCATGAAGAGAAGTGGTTTTGGGTTTCAAACATAGACATTTCAAAAGCCTCCCAAAAGCTTCATTTTGGAGTGATTGAGAAGGATCCATGCTTAATTTTTCATTTTAATGTTTTAAACTTGTTTAAATCTTGGTTAAACCTATGATTTGACCAAAATTTGATTCGGCATGAAAATTCAAAACAAATCAAATAAATAAAAAACCAATGCACATAGTACATCTTCTTATGTCATATACTAAGCATTCAAGTTGATAAGCCAGGTCTAGACATATTCAAACTAGAAAAATCATGTATCTACCCCTAACCCTAAACTCGATTTGTCTTATGAAGTCAATCATGAAGAGGTGTTTTGGGTTTCAGACATGGAAATTTCAAAAACCTTCCAAAAGCTTCATTTTGAAGTTACTAATTAAGAAGGATCACTACAAGAAAAGTTTGGCAAATTTTCTTGTAGTGGATCCAGGCTTAATTTTTCATCTTCATGTTTTAAATTTTGGTCAAACCTAGGATTTGTCCAAGATACAAATGGGCATAAAAATTCAGGGTAGCATCATACCCCCCTCCTTCCCGCGTAGAAAAAGTGTTAGGCGAGTAGTAGAATGGCATGACCAACAAGTTTCAAGTAAAATTTTGAATATGACCAAAATATACCAATTGATAGATGTGTGTGACCCAAGATTGAGCCATGGTACATTTTGCCAACAAAGTAGCAATTGAGTTGGCTTTCTACCTTAGTAGGCGTGCATTGGAAGGATGCATTATGCCGGCAAAGTTTTCAAACGTTCAAACTTTTCCGGTTTCTCATACAGTATTTGGCTCCTTGAGAAGCATTGATGTGATCATATAAGGTTATCCAAAACTTCGCCTTTCCCGTATTTGCCCGAGCACTCGACACCCCTCGTCCCATGGCGACTCCTCCAGCCATAGCCCCGTGCACCCAGGCTCCACGACTCAGCCTCGGAGGGGTGTGCGCTAAAAGCTCGCAAATGTCTGTGTGCCATTGGTGTGCGATGAAGCAGGCGGCTCTGTGTCTTGCTGTGGCTAGACTCCTGGCGCCCTTTGATCTAGGAGAGGGAGAGGAGGGAGGGGGTCCCATGAAGCGGCGGTGGCCCAGGTATCGGCGGCAGCCCAGGCAGCAGCGGCAAAGTGGGCTGGTCGGAGCATAGGCATGCGCCGGGGGCGAACCTCGCCGGGTGAGGATGCTTCCATTGTGAAGAAGCACTTGCCATCCAGGGCTTCGGGTTCGCCAACAAACTCAGCGCCTCGGTCCATGGCGTTGCCGTCGTGGGGACGTCGGGGGCGGCGGCGACGTGCTGCAGCCCCAGCCTTTAGTGGGGACCAAAGTGCGACCGACCACATCACGGCGTCGGCAGCATTGGGGATGCCGATGGGCATCCACTGCCACACACAGATTTGGGAGGTTCTGGCCGGGCCGAGTTCCAAACTTCCATCATCGGAGCCGAGGGCTTGGTACTTCAAATTCCGAATCAGGCAATCCTTCGACCCCAATCAGCTTCTGCCTGTGGTCCAAATCCGAGATATCTTGGCGGCAGCTATGCTGGTTAAGCTTAGCCGGACAGCGGCAATCGACGATCTGCAAAACCTAGATGCCTTCCGAGGATTTGCAGCAGCCGTCAATGCACTCGTGGAGGCATCGCATGCTGGTAGCAGCGGCGAATGCGGGTATGTTGTTTTACTCCCTTTGTATGCTTTTGTCATAAAAATCAATTTGCTAATTCTCATTCGATTGAAAATCAGACCCATTCACCATCAACTCTCAAACAGTGGACACTAGTAATATGTAGAACTAGAAATTACACAAGATTTCTGTACTGCTAGTACTATTACTTCGACGCTACATGTTGTTTACACGAGGAAATTGCACAAACTACCGCTTATTGCTGCCTTCGTTGCTTAAAACACTTTTTAAAACTGTAATTTTTTTCCGCACAAACCACCAACTATCGTGTTCTGTTGCAGGGAATTTCAAATTTAGGATTGAGCTGTTTAAGAGCAAATCAGATGATCGGGGACCACCAACTACTATAGTTTTAATTGCAAATAGAATAGATTTTGCAAAATTATGAAACGCACATAACGTTTGAATTACTACAATTTTTTTGAAGGTTTGATATTTTCATCATTTTTGTGTGAATCTTACACCAAGTAACACAACTTTCAGACGGAATACAAAATATTTTCAAACTTCCTAGATTTGATAGCTCAAATATTTTTAATTACTAGTTTTTCAGTATTTTAAAAAGTCGAAACACTATATTTTGGCTGAATGTTAGAAAATATATTTCATGATTATCCCATATTAGTTAAGAAGTACATAAACTAGTAGTAGTAATAAAGAACAGAGGGAGTTTATGGAGATACATCCATTAAGGGCATGTTAGTGTGTGTTGGTGTATTACTTATGCCTTCTTTGGTTAATACACTTCTCAAGTGATCCCCGCAAACCCTCTATTCTTGCCTAGAATACAAAAACTCCCCATCAAAGTATTAGTGCATTTTTTGGATGAGTATTCGAGAGGATTGGGTGAACACCAAGGATTTGCATAGGGAATTGGTACAATTGAATCCTTGGCTGTTTGATTTGTAGGATTGTTTCCGATAGGAATTTTTCCTAAGGATTTCTTTGCACAGATTCCATAGAAAATTAAACATCTACTCATACCTCTTTTTAAGAATGCTTTAGGGCTCCTTTGATTCAAAGGATTTGCATAGGAATTGTGTAGGATTTGATTCCTATGGGAAAAATTCCTATACATGTTGTTTGATTCATAGGAACGTATCCTATAGGAAAAATTCCTATAGGAATCTTGTAGTGTGATTCCTATAGGAAAAAAGCATTAGCTCATACCTCATGGAAAAATTCCTTTGCTACAATCAAACAAACTTCATCTTCCTATAGGTTTCAAGTAGACATGCCATTCCAATCCTATACCTTTCCTATTCCTATGTTTTTCCTATCCTTTAAATCAAAGGAGCCCTTACTTTTCCTATGGTGGAATCAAACAAAGTTTGGATTCTATGAATTCCTATAGGATTGGAGTGGACATGACATTGCAATCCTACATTTCCCTATTCCTACATCTTTCGGTAGGCATTTGCCTAGAATAAATAACCATGTGTATTACGGAGTAGCAATAAAATATAGGTTTATTTCTCTAAAGCATCTTGCACTGTACTAGTACATGGCTTAAGAGACAATATTTTTACCATTTTTTTGCGAGAAGACAATATTATTACCATAGTTACTAAGTACATTTTATTGGATGATGAAGTGATAGCCCTCATCAATGCATTGTGAATTATTAGGGCATGGGTCACACGTGATTTACGAGTACACCGCACGATCGAGAGCCGCCGTCCCTCTTTGCTTTTTACCGATGCGGCGGAGCTCCTCCCCACACCCACGAATAACTGAAAGCCACAACTGCTGGGGAAAAGTCTTGCGCCGAGAAAATCTACAACCGTGGTTGAGTACATGTGTTTCTTAAGATACGAGTGCTCCAATGCATTTTTTCTTTCCTTTTACTAATTTACCTTGAAAATCCTGCACGTCCACTTATTTGTGGACGGAGGGAGTATCACGCCAAGAGGAAGTAGGACAATACTTTTGCCAGCTGTTGGCTCTTCTATTGTTCTTGCTCTAAAGAAACCCCGATTGTGAAAGGCCAAGGCGTACTTCTTTTGGTCACGCAAAATTCAAAATACTGCCATGGACATTGAATTGACATGACAACACATAGCTTGGGATGTCCAAATTTGCACGTTAGACCAGTGACTTGTTCTTCACCTTTTCAGAGGGAACAGTGACTTTTTATTATGGGTCTATACACTTTCCAAGAAACAGGAGGAGATGCTGTAGAGTGTAGAGGAGCGAAGTCAAGCGCCCCGCCCCCACCTGCCCTATTTCTGTTCACCTCCATCGTCTACCTCCGCCCCCGCCCGCACCAATCGACCACCTTCCATAGCACACGCCAGTGCCGCCGCCATGCAGCTTTAGAATCAATTCCACCGCCCAGTTTGAGAGCCTCCGTTCTTCATCTTCCCCGCCACCTGCCGCCATCGAACCCAAATTAAACTCCAATCAGTTGAACCCAAACCTCATAGACCCACCCCCTGCCCTGCGATGGCGGCATCGAACAAGGAAAATGATGACTCTGAACTGTTTCAGAAGGTCTTTTCCGAAGGTCCCCTTGAAGAACTCGTAACAAGATGCGACGTCATCACCGCCGCGAGCCTCGTCGGTTCGTCCAAACTATTTTTCGACTCTGCAAATGATAGTGCAACTCTATCTTTTTCTCTCCCGTTTGGCCTCCCATGTGTTCTTCATTCTCACCCGACGAAGGTAGCACGGGATTGCAAGCTGACGCCGCTGGACAGGTTCTCCTCCGACGCTGTGATGCCAGACGGTACGGGTAAGCAGTGGGTAGGTGCCAATGGAGATTGGGTTGCCATGGTTGACACTGGCTTTCCTGCTTGCAAATGGAAACTTGTCAACGTCTACACTCGCCGTGAAATTCCTCTCCCTGTGCCGTTTGAAACCACCCACATTCCAAATATATACCACCACAACCTTCGTGCTATTATATTTCACAAGATATATATTTGCCAAGTTCCCACAGCTGCTGGGGGGTACAAAAATTTCTCTCTTGTTGCTGTTTTTGACATCAGAGTTGCCCTCCTTTGCGGCGAAGATTCTGGATGGACAGTTCTTACAGAGCCCAAGTCCCACATCTTTTACAATTACAGCGATGCAATTCTCCACAATGGGCTTGTGTTTGCCACAACTCATACTGGCACTGTTCACGCATGGAATCCTCAGCAAGCTGGTAATTTTCCTCCGGACGTAAGTAGTGTATGATGAGCTTCATTATTCATGGCTGTAAAGATAATTTTAATGCACAAACTTATTAATTTTCGAACCTGACTGATCTGACTTGGAGGCTTGGGGCATATTTGCTTCGGATGAAATTTCATTGGTATTTAGACTTTTTATTCGAGATGATTACCATAGAAAAATTTGAGGATTGTATAATTAGGAGTTTTATTCTCAGATTGAATTATGTTGGATTTTGACCTCTACTTGAACTTCTTGAAATGAATCCTTTGGTTTCCCATGTGATGTACTGAAATACACCAATATGCTGTATTATTGAATGGAAATGCCATTATATCATCCCATCTGAATCCTAATGCGTTTTCCCAATTCTTACGTTTTCAGATTTGTGCAAACCAAACATACCCTTCTTAACAGTAATTTCGTTTTCAAGCAGGTCCTCCGCTGATCGTAGAGCCACCGCCCATTGTGTTTGAATGGCGGTGTGCACTTGATGATGCTCTTGGCCATGATCACGAGGTCGATTATGGCATGTGGTGGTTAGCAAGATCTATAGATGGTTCTAGACTTCTTCTGATCCATACACTGGGCATTGCTGATGAAAGGGAATATTCCTGTAAAGTTTGCCATACTGCTTCTGATCGTCGTGTTCATCATGGTCGCACTGTTGGCAACTATGCTTCTGGGTTTGGTTGCCTGGTGTTCACGAAGGACACTAGTAAGTTAAATGAAGGTATTCCATGGGAAAAGATTGATGACCTTGGAGAATATTCTCTTTTCCTTGGAGTGAACTATCCGATTATGCTGCCATTAGGCGGTGCAGATGTTGTCCCAGGATGTCTGACGAGAAGAAATTGTGTGTACACCTTGCCGAATGAAGCATGGCTTCGCAATTCGCAGCTGCCTGAAATATGCCGATTCAGTCTGAATCGTGAAGATTGCGCCGTTGGTTTCCAAACCAACGCCTTGGAGAAAACATGCAAAACAAAAAAAGATAGGTACCTGGTAAAGACACCGCTTTGGTTCATCCCAAACTTCGCCAACGCCCCGGATTGGAACAAGTGTGATGTTTAATTCTGAAACAGGGCCTGCAGCCATTGTAGCTACTGATAGTATGTAATTTCATAGCTAATGAACGAGGCAATTGTGGTCTACTAGTTACAACTGTTTTGTAAAGAGGTGGTCTATAAGTATACCCCTCTCTTCATTGATGCATTTGTGGTCTACTTGATGGTACTCTTAAATATATGGGTGTGGCTCCTCAACACATAATGTGGGGGTATTATTGTGTTAAAGTTGAAGGCTTGATCAACTATAGGTTCACTTCTCTAGTTACATTACTAGGTACTCCGGTTGGCTATGTTGTGATGAAATTGTGTTCTGTTGTTCGGTGAAGACAAAAGTAGAACTATGGTATGCTTATGTTTAAGAGCAAGCGAGGGTTTAGCTTGAGATGTTAAAATTCAGATTTGAACTATTTTTTGATATGGAAATTTGAAATATATATGGTACTGTATATGATTATGTGTAACAACAAGCGACGAAAGGGCTGATGCTCCTATTCCTTGTCGGCGGGAGGACTATGTGTGCGGCGACTTGAGCCAAATTAGAAGGCCATAGCTATGTTGATTGGTCCTTGAAGTTGGAGGGGCTAGGATTTCGGATGAGCGGAGTGGGGGAAGTTGTTGCTCATGGAACATAAGTCCTTAAAATAGTAATGTTAGTATATAGGAGTACAAGGTATATACTTGTACTATTTTAGTACTATAATAAGTATATCGGGTTCATCAAAAAGAATTATCTCGGGTTCACAACCACGTGGGGTCAAGGTGAGGGAAAGTTGGTCAATACCTCTTACCGCTATATCCCCGCCCCAAGTTCTAATGCGCAAGTGCTGTTATTTTTTTTAAGGGAAATAGTGGTTCCTCTCTCCCGGAAACATGCCCCGCATCTCCACCTCCTAGTATCGTAGTACTACTACTGCATCTTCTCCAAAAAAAACCCTCTTCTGTCTCTTTCTCCCGTTCACCCCTCTCTCCCTTGCATTGGATTACCGACTCCAATGAAGCAGAAGCGTAAGATTGAGGAGATTCCTGATTGCTACCACCAGTCCATGGGGTGGGGCAACCTCCACTACCCACTGGTGGAGAACATAGCCGAGCGGGCGGATATCCTCAGCACTGGTCGCCTCGCTCGAGGCATGATCGGCATGCGGCATGCCATCCGCGGAGCGCATAAGGTTCCGTTCGGTTTACCGAGCCTGCTCCACTGCGACCCCGAGACATGGCCAGACGACCGCGACAATACTGTAAGAGTATTTATTTATTTACTCATCTCGTTTCAGCTTGTGTTTTTTCAATCAACTTTTCTTATTGCCAAACATCATGCATGAATTTAGACTCAACATAATCACCTGATTTGGGAGTACTGTAAGGTTTGCTGCCTTCACTATGCACATGTACTCTTCGGAATTGCTTTATTTATCCATTACATCTGTGCTTCAGTTCTGCACAATCCGCTCTTCATTCTGTCGAATACCTTGCATGCATAGACAATTTTGAAACAAATCCTATTTGCAGGGCATTCACGCGTTGCTGATGCCATTAGACAAGCCGACAGTTCCAGCATTTATCCATACCAAGGAGGAACTGGATGGACATGGACCCATGCACTGGGTGGGTTGTAACGGCGACTGGGTGGCATTTGTCCAGCAGGACGGGCACTTGACGATCCGCAACATATACATATCAGATACTATTATACCTCTTCCATCTCTGCAAGATGCAGGAATTTCTTTGGGCCCTACTAGTGAATGGTGGCATGGCAGCCCACCATTCCTGTTCAAATACAAAATAGATAAAAGTTTGGAACTGCTCAAAGTACGGATCGTCAAGAGGCCGTACAAAGATGATCTAGCAGGGCCATGGCATTACGAGGTAATCGTTGTATTTGACGAATTGATTGCTATCCTACAAGCGCCCCTAGAAAAGGAGTGGAATATCCTGAGAAACCCTGAATTCTTTGATAGAAACAGCTATGTCGATGCCATGGGCATTCCTGGATATGGTACAAGTTCACACCTACATCGTGTATACGCAGTTACATATCCGTATGGAGATGTTCTGGTTTGGGAACCATATACCTGTGGTGAGTCTTTGTTTTATGTCTTAACTAGTAAATGGCATGCTGCACATGTTGGACCAATTACGATTCGCAATACTGATGTATAAAAGTTGCGTTCTAAATGTTGTTCAAACTTTCAATACAACTAATAATTTGGTTATACCATCAAAATAAGTGTGAGCATACAGTTTATAAATATGAACAAAAATTTGGAACCTTTCTTAATCACTATCAAGTGGGACGTGTGATATCGGTGTGAGACTGCTCTGATTTTTCTTCATAATGGAAACATGACGGTTCTAGAAACACGTGGACACTGGTGTGGTATTTTTTTCACGCGAATACCTCTAATCCCAACCGTTAGATTTTGGACACCAACAGTTGGAATTGCTGCGACATGTCTTGTTAAAAACTGGTGCCTTATAGTAGTAGAAAATAGAAGATAGAAGAGAAGAGATAATTTTCAGTGTAGTTCCTACTTGCTGCATTGTGGTTGATCTTTGTGCATTGCAGGGACACATGCAGCCCCGCGTCTCATTGACGCCCCTGTCATTGAAGATGAAGAAGCAGAAGTGGCTGCAATTTTCGCTCAAATCGAGGGAGATGCTGTCATGGAAGATGATGAAGCAAATGTGGCTCAAGGCGATGGAGGTGCCGATGAAGATAATGATGCTGATGAAGAAGAATTAGAAGAAGAAGAATTAGAAGAAGACGAATTTGATGATGAAGAATTAGATGATGAAGAATTAGATGATGATGGTGATAATCATAATTATGAAGATGAAGATGTATTTCTTGGATTTTCTGACCAGCGCACTTGGTTCCTGGCACCAATGAGAGCAGAGTCCATTACTGGTGAATCTGATCTCGCGTGGATTCAGGTTAAAGGTTATCGGCCCATCCTCGGTCCTCCAATATTACATATGGGTAACAAGCTGAGGTCTTATCCTTTGGTACGGTGCTACGTTTTCTTGAGATCTGCCCATACCTTGGACCCTGTAGAAGAGGCAAGGTGGGAAAGATTGAACAATTTGAAGGGGCGTTCTTTATTTCTTGGACTCAATCACCCAATTTTCATGCTACCCCCGCCAGTCGACGCAGAGGCTGCAGAACCAGATTTCCAATTGTTCAAACCTGACTGTGTCTTTGCTACCCACAATCGCGCCCGTGATACATGGATACGTCCAAGGCCAAATTGGTGCAGAATGCACGTCAATGGAGGTCCTGCCATAGGCTCAAGATTGCAGTACAAAAAAGAGAAGACTGAACATAGAGCCGAAGCACCCATGTGGTTCGTCCCAACACTTCCACCTGTTTTTCCTTGAGAAATAAGAGACAGATGGTGACCTTATTTTATAGAGAAAACATAGTGTTCGTGAACTTAACCTCATGAACATTCGCTGTTCGGTTTTTGCTGAAATCAAAATTTTGCAGAGATGAAGATCTTTGTTTGAATCCCGTGCTGAACATATTTTTCACAAATTAGCTACCCGTATTGTGATGAATACATGCTGGTTTGTTGTTTGGTGCAGTAGCAGACATGAAGATCTTTGTCCTGAATACCACAATGGACATCTTTTTTTTCTTCAAAAATTAGCTAAGCTCACGCTATTAGGCGCAAATGCCTATTAAGAGATTTGGTGCTCTTGGGCACCATTGCTCCTGCTATTTTAGAAAAAAATAAAAAATATATTTATTTGTTCAAAAAATTAGAAAACAAATCATGGAGTAGCTAATGAATTGTCCCATAAACGTGCAAAATTTCAGTTTCAAATAAAAAAAATTCTGGGCTACACAAAAGTAACAAACGTGTGGATCTGGGTATGCATATTTCAAATCTCCAAATTTCAACAGATTTTGTCTTTTTTGTGTAGTCTACAATATAAAGAATATCATATTAAAATTTTACACGCTTGTAGGTTACTTTATTTATTATGTCTACATTCATTTTCAGATTTTTTTGAAACAAATATGTATGCTATTTGATTTTTTTTAAACAGCAGAGCACTGGTGCCCATTAGCCAAAGACACTTTTCGCAAATGCCTACAATAAAGGAACGGATGGTGACCTTATTTTATAGAGAAACCATAGTGTTTGTGAAGTTAAAGTCATGAACACACGCTGTTCGGTTTTTGGTGAAATCAAAATTTAGCAGAGATGAAGATCTTTGTTTGAATCCCGTGATGAACACATTTTTCCTAAATTAGCTACCAGTATTGTGATGAATACATGCCGGTCTGTTTTTCGGTGGAGTAGCAGACATGCAGGGGATCGAAAGAAACGGCAAAGTAGCCAGAAATCAGGGGTCAAATATAAATTCGAGAAAGGAAACGTTTATTCAACAGTCAGGCTGACATGTGGGACGTATCTTGCAGCCGCGGCCCCAACATTTATCATTCAGAGAGGATGACATGTGGGACCCACGAACCAGTATCGTTCTCGGCGTTTCTCAAAGGGGGCAGGAGATCGAAAGAAAAAGGCAAGTAGCTCGAAATCAGGTGTCCAAAAAATCCAAGAAAGGAAAGGTTTATCGCACAAAGAGGCTGACATATTGTACCCAGTTTGCAGCAGCGTCATCAACGTTTCAAAGGCGGTGGAGTTCGAAAGAAAAAGGCAAATAGCCAGAAATTAGGGGTCAAAAATAAATCCAGCAAAGGAAACTTTTATCGTACAAAGAGGCTGACATGTGGGACCCAGCCAGCAGCGTCCTCAACGTTTCTAAGGTGGCAGGCAATGGAAAAAAGGCAAATAGCCAGAAATTAGGGGTCAAAAATAAATGCAACAATAGAAACTCTTATTGTTCATAGAGGCTGACATGTTGGACCCATGAGCCAGCAGGGCCCTCAACGTTTCAAAGGCGTCACGGGATCAAAAGAAAAGAACCAAGTAGTCATTAATTAGGTGTCAAAAATAAATCCAAGAAAGTAAATGTTTTACTTTTCATAGAGGCTGTCATATGGGACCCATGAGCCAGCAGCGTCCTCAACGTTTCTAAGGCGGCTGGGGATCGAAAAAAAAAGCGAAGTAGCCATTAATTAGGGGTCAACTATAAATCCAAGAAAAGAAATGTTTATTGTTCTTAGAGGCTGACATGTGGGAGCTATGCGCCAGCAGCGTCCTCATCGTTTCAAAGGCGGTCGGGGATCCAAAGAAAAAGGCAAATAGCCAGAAATCAGGGGTAAAAAAAATCCAAGAAAAGAAATATTATTGTTCATAGAGGCTGGCATGTGGGACCCATGAGCCAGCAGCGTCCACAATTTCAAAGGCGGCACAGGATCGAAAGAAAAAGGCAAGTGACCAAAAATCAGGGGGTAAAAAATCCAAGAAAAAAACTTTATTGTACATAGAGGATGACATGCGGGTCCCATGAGCCAACAACTTACTCGTCGTTTCAGAGGGCCGAGGCGGCATGAGATCGAAAGAAAAAGGAAAGTGACCAAATATCAGGAGCAAAAAATAATCCATGAAAAGAAACTTTCATTGTACATAGAGGATGACATAGGGTCCCATGTTGTAGCAGCGGTCTGAACGTTTCAAGGACGGCATGAGATCGAAAGAAAAAGGCAAGTGACCAAATATCAGGAGCCAAAAATAATCCAAGAAAAGAAACTTTTATTGTACCTTTGAGAGTCGGCATGAGATTGAAAGAAAAAGGCAAGTGACCAAATATCAGGAGCCAAAAACCTAGAAAAGAAACTTTTATTGTACATAGAGTATGACATGCGGGTCCCATGACGCTGCAGCATCCTCAACGTTTCCAAGGCGGCAGGGGATCAAATGAAAAGGAAATAGCCAAAAAGCAGAGGGTGAAAAAAATCGAAGAAAAGAAACTTTTATTGTTCATAGTGGATGACATGTGGGACCCATGAGGCAGCAGCATCCTCAACGTTTCCAAGCAGCAGGGGATCGAAAGAAAAAGGAAATAGCCAAAAATCAGAGCGTGAAAAATAATCCAAGAAAAGAAACTTTTATTTTACATAGAGGATGACATGTGGGTCCCATTTTGCAGCAGCGGTCTCAATGTTTCATATGCGGCTTGAGATCAAAAGAAAACGAAAGTAGCCCGAAATTAGGGGGAATAAAACTCCAAGAAAAGAAAGTTTTTTGTACATAGAGGATGACATACGGGTCCCAAGGCGGCAGGGGAACAAAAGAAAAAGGAAATAGCCAAAAATCAGAGGGGTGAAAAAAAATCCAAGAAAAAAGAAACTTTTAGAGTTCATAGTTCATAGAGGATGACATGCGGGTCCCATGAGGCAGCAGCGTCCACAACGTTTCCAAGGCGGCACAGGACCAAAAGAAAAAGTGTAGCGACCTCACCTTTTAAGGTGCCGATCTCTGTGCGTATCTGTGCTAGTCCCTGGATCAATCGCTAGCACACACAGTACAAGATGTAATACCAAGAAACAAAGGTCTTTATTACATCGTATGATCCAGAATTTACATAAAGGATTACAAATTGCATAGCACAAGGCTAGCATATCATCAGAGTTTCACAACGAATAAACATAGACAGCATGGAGTCCTTCGTCTTCATGTGCCACAGGCGAGCATGTTGAGGATAGACTCGTAACCCTAACCATCGTAACTCACTCGTCTTTCAAAACATCTGCAACATGAAAAGTTACAGCCACGAATGGTCAATACATTTGAATTGTATTGGCAAGATGACACTATAGTGGACTCAAATGGCAACCTAACACTTAAGTGTACATTTGGCTGGTAGAGCTCAGGCATATTTGCATAAAGCCAGTTTTCTCCTATCATTTGACAAAATCTTTTCTTCATACTAATTAAGCGGTATCATTGATAGAAATCAATGAACCTGGAAACCACCGGTAAAGCCCCGGTGAATCCTCCTACCCATGATCAACTTGGTTTGGGTGAACTACCCCTGTAGACTCAGACCATAGACATGGCACGGGACCTACTAGCCGATAGTCACTTACACCAATTGTCATAACCCTGTTCACCCATCAAGTTTTATTTAAGAAGTTGGGATGAGGAGACTTTCGAACATGTGCCTTGTCAGTTCGCTCAAATTGTCCGTAACCGGGGACATGGCTAAGTACTTAGATTTACACTCTGCAGAGGTTGTACAAATTTACCCACATGACCTAGTCTGCTCTTCTTCCATGATGCACATTTTGCTCAAATGGACAGATGTTGACTAGGACGAGACTTTTCCGAAGTGATCACCCAGACCTTTCTCTACGGACCCGCTCCAACCTACATTCCCCTACATCATCATGTCGCGTAGGGCCCAGGTTCACACAACATACTCCGTCAAGCCAGAGCCCATATAGCATGTGGTTGTACGGTAAGCTAATGAGCAAGGTTGTCTATTATCTCTTTGTTCCTGGGTGGCCGTCCACAAGTGCAATACACACGACCGCCATAGATATGACTCCGGTGTAACCACTCAACATAATCCAATCCAAGCCACATTCCACCCAGGTAGTTCATTGAATTTAGTTGTTTTTCCATAACCACTACTAAAACATTTTCATAGCATAGCTAAGCATCAACTAAATTCAATGGCGACAAAAATATAGTTAGGTGGAAGTAGCTAACTAATGGGATTACAAAAGCAAAGCATATCCCTAGACTTACTACAAAAATCACTACGGTGCATGAATAAAATCTAGGACATTTGTGAGGGTGTGTCACTTGCCTTTTTGGTAGTTGAAGAGGGTTCACTTCTCTCAATCAAAACACGTAGCTCTCCGTACGAACTATAAGAGAAAATAGCACAACATAAACACACCATTCATAGCAACATAATCAAACAAGACAACAATCGGAAATCGCTCTATGGTACTAAGGTGTGACATGATGTTTGGCTTGCAATATTTGGTTTGATAGATTGGAAGGGCCATGTATTTAGAGAGGAAAACGATTATCCAAGTCAAATGCTTATGAGGAAAAGATTAACGAGGGCATATGATCAAGGGTTGTTTGCTACACCGGAATGATTAATTGGAAGGATTGATATGATATACTAATATGTCGAATGACTCATGTGAATAGAATCACACAAGTCTCAAATGCAATTTGACATAGTGTGACAACACTTATCAAAGTAGCACGGATCACATGTAGCAACGGGTATGAACTAATGATATTTTGAAGTACTCAAATAACTCATTTGAAATCCGAATAATTCAAACTAAGTGGAAGGGTTTAATGGTATGAGGTTGGATAGGCATGAATGATATTGGGATTTGATTCACGTATCCTAATAGATAACAAGGGTTCAAAACATGTGCTATGTAGTAGAGGGTCTCAACATAACATTTGCACATGGGAAAATCTATAGCTAAGATTTGTCACCATTTACTCAAATAACTCAATTGCCATTTGAATAATATAGACTAGAATAATATATTGTGGAGAGATGTGATCATTGAACATGATGAATGTGTCTAAATGATTTTCATAGTCAAGAACGATATTATGGATCATAAAAATACTGCGAAAATAAATTGTGCTAAACCAACATGCAAAATGTCCAGAATGATTTACGCATTTTACTGATTCTAACGGTACAAAGTTTATCGAAAACCGACGGGTATAACTCAAGATATGAATTTTACAGTTCGCGGTTAAGTTCTAATGGTGTCCGAAAAGTTATCCGAACAAGTTGCTCGGATGGAAAAACTTCCTACGCGAGAATTGTAGATAATAGTTTTATAAACTTAACGCAAGAACCAGTATTCAAAATAGAGATCTAGATTTAAAGTTAAGAAATTTCAAAGTTTCTCCTGAGCTAGATGAAACTACGAAATGAATGGAATCGATTGGATGTGCAGCTAATCCAGCACACTTGGATTTAGATCTAATGGTTCTAAGATGAATCATCATTCATCTACTCTGAACTTAGCACTACAGATTCAGACTAAAAATGAAGGGATGAATGAGATTACCGTGGCAGAGCTGAAGGACGTGGGCGATGGAGCTAGCTGCGGCGTCGTGGGCTGCGCGTGCGTACAGCACTACCGAGAGAAAAGAGCAGCAGCAAGGAGTAGAGAGAGGGGCGCAGCGCCTTGGGTGTGTGATGCGAGGCTGCTCCCTGGGAGCTATAAATAGAGGCGGGGGGCTGTCCAGGTTCACGGAATACAGTGGCCGCGGGGATTGCGCGCGGCAGCCTCGCGAGCGGAGGCGGCAGCTGGGGGAGGTGCGGCGTGGGCGCGTGCGGGAGGCCGGGAGCTGGGCGATCGGGCGGGAGCGTCGTGCGGCTGGGCCGCGGCGTCGCGTGGCCGGGTGGGCGGGGAGGCTGCTGGGCCGGGGTGGCGAGCTAGCTGGGCAGGAGTGGCCGGCGCGCCCTTTGTTTTTTCTTCTTTACTAGAAATTGAAAATACAATTTTGGAAGATAAAAAAATAATCGAAAAAAATACAAATAAGGTACCGTTGGATTCGTTATGAAAAATAATTTAATATGAGACCATATTTGGGACAAAATATAAACTTTATAAAATCAAAAAAAATTGACATACATGTCTATATGGCTATAGTGCCCTTTTAAGGTTTAATATTTTATCTAAATAATGATTTATAAGTTTTAAATACCTTCGAACGAAATAGAGTATTGTTGGCAAATGTTTTGAAAACCACGGTTTATGAAAACTCTATTTTTGGAAATAACTTTTTAATAAACACAAAAGTTTCAATTCCTTGTGAAATTTCAACTATGACAAACAAACAAATATTCGCTTTATTTTATTTTCACATTCCAAATTTTTGGGATGTGACAGACTACCACCCTTAAAAGAAATCTCGTCCCCGAGATTTGGAGATGCTAGAAAGAAAATAGGTTTGGCATATGTCGAGGTGGCTACCACCCTTAAAAGGAAGTTTTGTAGCTAGACTCGGTCTTGGGCTCATGGTGGGTTCATCCTAGATATGACTTGGCATTGGGTCGTCTGTTGAAATATCTATGTCTTCTGACCTCTAATAGGGGTTGTTTATTCACATATAGTGATTAACAAAACTCTTCAAGGTGACTTGAGTAGGTTTCCTCATAGTTAGGCTTCATATGGGCAGATGGTTGAACTACTTTTGAGAAAGGGGTCACTCTTTAGACCTATCAGGAGACCAAGATGAGAGTACTTGACAGTCCTCATCCCTTGCTTGTTGGGGTGTTCGACAATCTTCCCCTACTCTTAAACTAGTGGTTGGATCTTCAATCTCATTGTAGTCCTACGCTTGGCAACACTTGCCTACTAGAAGGATATAATATATCTCCACCCTAAAATTCAGGCTTATTCGACGACATCTCTTTTGTAGGCATGCCTCTCTAGATTCGCAAAGTCAATATTACGAAAGCAAATAATAAGAGTAGTAGGAATGGTGATCAATCCATCCTGCACCCAGATCATTACTTCGTATTTGATTTATTGAATCTCGTATTCTAACACTTGGTCAACCTCACCGTTTTGATAAAAAAATCCATGGAGAATTGAATCAATGTTTCAGTCCCCATTACTGAACTATTTTGAAAAAAATTATATCGATCCTTAACTAGGGTTTTGCGTATCTCTCACTCTTCGTTCTCCATCTTGATCGGAAACATCAAGGTTGGTTTTGCTAAGGTTTCCTTCATGACGCTATGTCGAGAAAACACTTGCTGGGTTGGATATAGATGAGAATAGATAGAAAGATTCTAAAGAAGATTCCTACCCAAACACCGCAGATCAAGGCAATTCAGCAACAACAATTATCTAACAAGCATCAAGCAATACTAATTCAAACACAATCAATCTAGTATGGTCATACCACAATTTGGTATGATCAAGGTGTTATTTCTATATCGTTGGTCCGATGAAAGATAACTAATGGTGGTCTCTTCTATTTCTATTTTGGATGTTTCGAGTTTCTATTCTACTCCATTGGTGTATCTTCGTGTGTTGTGCAATCTGCATCGAAGTATTTCTTCAAGTTCTTCATTGGTCTTCCATGCAACCCTTCTTATGGAGTCGAAGAATGTCACCTGAAGCAACAATCCCTCACTTCAGCACAGGGTCATCATCTCTACTTCCGTGATGGTTTCATAAGGTGGGTCATCTAAGGTAAGAGGAAAACATTTTTGAAGATGGAGTAGGTGAGAATACTAGGAGTTCACAAATCAACCGTCCTTTTAATAGAAGTAGGATTAGATAGATTTCTCATCCTAGGGTCTTCCTACTTTCTAATCCAAACCTAGGGTCACGAACCTACGGTCAACACAATGCTCTGATACCATCTGTAGCGACCTCACCTTTTAAGGTGCCGATCTCTGTGCGTATCTGTGCTAGTCCCTGGATCAATCGCTAGCACACACAGTACAAGATGTAATACCAAGAAACAAAGGTCTTTATTACATCGTATGATCCAGAATTTACATAAAGGATTACAAATTGCATAGCACAAGGCTAGCATATCATCAGAGTTTCACAACGAATAAACATAGACAGCATGGAGTCCTTCGTCTTCATGTGCCACAGGCGAGCATGTTGAGGATAGACTCGTAACCCTAACCATCGTAACTCACTCGTCTTTCAAAACATCTGCAACATGAAAAGTTACAGCCACGAATGGTCAATACATTTGAATTGTATTGGCAAGATGACACTATAGTGGACTCAAATGGCAACCTAACACTTAAGTGTACATTTGGCTGGTAGAGCTCAGGCATATTTGCATAAAGCCAGTTTTCTCCTATCATTTGACAAAATCTTTTCTTCATACTAATTAAGCGGTATCATTGATAGAAATCAATGAACCTGGAAACCACCGGTAAAGCCCCGGTGAATCCTCCTACCCATGATCAACTTGGTTTGGGTGAACTACCCCTGTAGACTCAGACCATAGACATGGCACGGGACCTACTAGCCGATAGTCACTTACACCAATTGTCATAACCCTGTTCACCCATCAAGTTTTATTTAAGAAGTTGGGATGAGGAGACTTTCGAACATGTGCCTTGTCAGTTCGCTCAAATTGTCCGTAACCGGGGACATGGCTAAGTACTTAGATTTAACACTCTGCAGAGGTTGTACAAATTTACCCACATGACCTAGTCTGCTCTTCTTCCATGATGCACATTTTGCTCAAATGGACAGATGTTGACTAGGACGAGACTTTTCCGAAGTGATCACCCAGACCTTTCTCTACGGACCCGCTCCAACCTACATTCCCCTACATCATCATGTCGCGTAGGGCCCAGGTTCACACAACATACTCCGTCAAGCCAGAGCCCATATAGCATGTGGTTGTACGGTAAGCTAATGAGCAAGGTTGTCTATTATCTCTTTGTTCCTGGGTGGCCGTCCACAAGTGCAATACACACGACCGCCATAGATATGACTCCGGTGTAACCACTCAACATAATCCAATCCAAGCCACATTCCACCCAGGTAGTTCATTGAATTTAGTTGTTTTTCCATAACCACTACTAAAACATTTTCATAGCATAGCTAAGCATCAACTAAATTCAATGGCGACAAAAATATAGTTCAGGTGGAAGTAGCTATCTACTGGGATTACAAAAGCAAAGCATATCCCTAGACTTACTACAAAAATCACTACGGTGCATGAATAGAAATCTAGGACATTTGTGAGGGTGTGTCACTTGCCTTTTAGTAGTTGAAGATCGTTCCTTTTTCTCTCAATCAAAACACGTAGCTCTCTGTACGAACTATAAGAGAAAATAGCACAACATAAACACACCATTCATAGCAACATAATCAAACAAGTCAAACAGTTCGGAAATCGCTCTATGGTACTAAGGTGTGACATGATGTTTGGCTTGCAATATTTGGTTTGATAGATTGGAAGGGCCATGTATTTAGAGAGGAAACGATTATCCAAGTCAAATGCTTATGAGGAAAAGATTAACGAGGGCATATGATCAAGGGTTGTTTGCTACACCGGAATGATTAATTGGAAGGATTGATATGATATACTAATATGTCGAATGACTCATGTGAATAGAATCACACAAGTCTCAAATGCAATTTGACATAGTGTGACAACACTTATCAAAGTAGCACAGGATCACATGTAGCAACGGGTATGAACTAATGATATTTTGAAGTACTCAAATAACTCATTTGAAATCCGAATAATTCAAACTAAGTGGAAGGGTTTAATGGTATGAGGTTGGATAGGCATGAATGATATTGGGATTTGATTCACGTATCCTAATAGATAACAAGGGTTCAAAACATGTGCTATGTAGTAGAGTGTCTCAACATAACATTTGCACATGGGAAAATCTATAGCTAAGATTTGTCACCATTTACTCAAATAACTCAATTGCCATTTGAATAATATAGACTAGAATAATATATTGTGGAGAGATGTGATCATTGAACATGATGAATGTGTCTAAATGATTTTCATAGTCAAGAACGATATTATGGATCATAAAAATACTGCGAAAATAAATTGTGCTAAACCAACATGCAAAATGTCCAGAATGATTTACGCATTTTACTGATTCTAACGGTACAAAGTTTATCGAAAACCGACGGGTATAACTCAAGATATGAATTTTACAGTTCGCGGTTAAGTTCTAATGGTGTCCGAAAAGTTATCCGAACAAGTTGCTCGGATGGAAAAACTTCCTACGCGAGAATTGTAGATAATAGTTTTATAAACTTAACGCAAGAACCAGTATTCAAAATAGAGATCTAGATTTAAAGTTAAGAAATTTCAAAGTTTCTCCTGAGCTAGATGAAACTACGAAATGAATGGAATCGATTGGATGTGCAGCTAATCCAGCACACTTGGATTTAGATCTAATGGTTCTAAGATGAATCATCATTCATCTACTCTGAACTTAGCACTACAGATTCAGACTAAAAATGAAGGGATGAATGAGATTACCGTGGCAGAGCTGAAGGACGTGGGCGATGGAGCTAGCTGCGGCGTCGTGGGCTGCGCGTGCGTACAGCACTACCGAGAGAAAAGAGCAGCAGCAAGGAGTAGAGAGAGGGGCGCAGCGCCTTGGGTGTGTGATGCGAGGCTGCTCCCTGGGAGCTATAAATAGAGGCGGGGGCTGTCCAGGTTCACGGAATACAGTGGCCGCGGGGTTGCGCGCGGCAGCCTCGCGAGCGGAGGCGGCAGCTGGGGGAGGTGCGGCGTGGGCGCGTGCGGGAGGCCGGGAGCTGGGCGATCGGGCGGGAGCGTCGTGCGGCTGGGCCGCGGCGTCGCGTGGCCGGGTGGGCGGGGGAGGCTGCTGGGCCGGGGTGGCGAGCTAGCTGGGCAGGAGTGGCCGGCGCGCCCTTTGTTTTTTTTTCTTCTTTACTAGAAATTGAAAATACAATTTTGGAAGATAAAAAAATAATCGAAAAAAAATACAAATAAGGTACCGTTGGATTCGTTATGAAAAATAATTTAATATGAGACCATATTTGGGACAAAATATAAACTTTATAAAATCAAAAAAAATTGACATACATGTCTATATGGCTATAGTGCCCTTTTAAGGTTTAATATTTTATCTAAATAATGATTTATAAGTTTTAAATACCTTGAACGAAATAGAGTATTGTTGGCAAATGTTTTGAAAACCACGGTTTATGAAAACTCTATTTTTGGAAATAACTTTTTAATAAACACAAAAGTTTCAATTCCTTGTGAAATTTCAACTATGACAAACAAACAAATATTCGCTTTATTTTATTTTCACATTCCAAATTTTTGGGATGTGACAAAAAGGATGTACCCCTGCTGGGCCTTTTGATCAAAAAATAATCCAAGATAAGGAAGATATAAATTGGGGCTGCCTGGCCATCTGGGCCTTCTAACCTGCTGGACGTCTTTTGACTCGTACAATTTCAGCCCACTCCAAAACAAGAAAGTCCTATGCTTCGCAAAAACAAAACAAAAACAAGGAGATTCATATTAGTTCGTTTATGTAAAAATAAAGATTTAATTTATCCGTTTGCAATAGCTCAGAGCGAAATACACTTTTTATTGTCTGTAAAATAATCAAGATATCACATGTTTCTTGTACGGGGAGGCTGACATCGGGACCCATGAGCCAGCAGCGTCGTCAAAGTTTTAAAGGCGGCAGGGGATCGAAAGAAAAAATAAATCAAAAATCAGTGGGTAAAAAAATCGAAGAAAAGAAACATTTATCGTTCTGAGAGGATGACATGCGGGACCCATGTGGCAGCAGCATCCTCAACGTTTCCAAGGCAGCACGGGATCCAAAAAAAGGCAAAATAGCCAGAAATTAGAGGTCAAAATAACTCCAAGAAAAGAAAGGTTTATCGTCCATAGAGTCTGACATGTGGGACCCATTAGCGAGCAGATTCTTCAACGTTCAAAGGCGGCATGGGATCGAAAGAAAAAGGCAAGTGACCAAATATCAGGAGCCAAAAATAATCCAAGAAAAGAAACTTTATTGTACATAGAGGATGACATGCGGGTCCCATTTAGCAGCGGTATCACCGTTTGAGATGCGGCAGGAGGTCTCGAAAGAAAAAGGCAAGTGACCAAATATCGGAAAAGAAAGTTTTATAGTACATAGAGGATGACATGCGGGTCCCATTTAGCATCAGCGGTATCACCGTTTGGGAGGCGGCAGGGGATCGAAAGAAAAAGGCAAGTGACCAAATATGAGGTGCCAAAAATAATCAAAGAAAAGAAAGTTTTCAACGTTTCAAAGGCGGCAGGGGATCAAAAGAAAAAGGAAGTAGCCAGAAATTAGGGGGCAAAAATAACTCCAAGAAAGGAAACTTTTATTGTTCGTAGAGGATGACATGGGGGACCCATGAGCCAGCAGCTTACTCAACGTTTCAAAGGTGGCATGAGATCGAAAGAAAAAAACGCAAGTGACCAAATATGAGGTGCCAAAAATAATCAAAGATTTATTGTACATAGAGGATGACATGCGGGTCCCATTTTGCAGCAGCGGTCTCAATGTTTGAAATGCGGCTTGAGATCAAAAGAAAAAGAAAGTAGCTAGAAAGTAGGGGGTCAAAAAAAATCCAAGAAAAGAAAGTTGATGGACATAGAGGTTGACATGCGGGTCCCATGTGCCAGCAGCTTACTCAACGTTTCAAAGGGGCCAGGGGATCAAAAGTAAAAGGCAAGTGACGAAATATCAGGAGCCAAAAATCAGAGGGTGAAAAAAATCCAAGAAAACAAACTTTTATAGCACATAGAGGATGACATGCGGGTCCCATGAGCCAGCAGGTTCCTCAACGTTTCAAACGTGGCATGAGATCGAAAGAAAAAGGCAAGTGACGAAATATCAGGAGCCAAAAATAATTCAAGAAAAGAAACTTGATTGTACATAGAGGATGACATGCGGGTCCCATGTGTAAGCAGCTTACTCAACGTTTCCAAGGCGGCAGGGCATCAAAAGAAAAAGGAAATAGACAAAAATCAGAGAGTGAAAAAAACCATAGAAAATAAACTTTTATAGAACATAGAGGATGACATGCGGGTCCCACGAGCCAGCAGGTTCCTCAAAGTTTCAAACGTGGCATGAGATCGAAAGAAAAAAAGGCAAGTGACCAAATATCAGGAGCCAAAAATAATCCAAGAAAAGAAAGTTTATTGTACGTAGAGGATGACATGCGGGTCCCATTTTGCAGCAGCGGTATCACCGTTTGAGAGGCTGCACGGGATCGAAAGAAAAAGGCAAGTGACCAAATATCAGGAGCCAAAAATAATCCAAGAAAAGAAATTTTATTGTACGTAGAGGATGACATGCGGGTCCCATTTTGCAGCAGCGGTCTCAACGTTTCCAAGGCGGCACAGGACCAAAAGAAAAATGAAGTAGCCAGAAATCAGGGGGTGAAAAAAATCCAAGAAGAAAGATTTCAATTGGGCTGCATGGACATCTGGGCTTTCGAACTATCCTGCTTGGCCTTTTGACTCGTACAATTTCAGCCCACTCCAAAACAGGAAAGTTCCGAATTTTCTAAAAAAACAGGAAAGTCCTATGCTTCGCAAAGACAAAAAAACAAGGAGATTCAACATATAAGTTTGTTTATGTAAAAATAAAGATTTAATTATCCGTTTGAAATAGCTCAGAGCGCAATACATTGTTTATTGTCTGCAAAATAATCAAGATATCATATGTTTCTTGTACGGGGAGGCTGACATCGGGGACCCATGAGCAAACAGCGTCGTCAACGTTTTAAAGGCGGCAGGGGATGGAAAGAAAAAATAAACCAAAAATCTGTTGGTAAAAAATCCAAGAAAAGAAACATTTTCGTTCTGAGAGGATGACATGCGGGACCCATGAGGCAGCAGCATCCTCAGCGTTTATTGTTCATAGAGGTTGACATGTGGGACCCGTGAGCCAGCGGCGTCCTCAACGTTTTAAAGGCTGCAGGTGATCGAAAGAAAAAATAAGCCAAAAATCGTTTGGTCAACAAAATCCAAGAAAATAAACATTTACCGTTCTGAGAGGATGACATGCGGGACCCATGAGGCAGCAGCATCCTCAACGATTCCAAGGCGGCAGGGGAAATATCCAGAAATTAATGAGGGGTTCAAAATAAATCCATCAAAGGAAACTTTTATTGTTCATAGAGGATGACATGTGGGACCGACCTGCCAACAGCGTCCTCATCGTTTCAAGGGGGCAGGAGATCAAAAGAAAAAGGCAAATAGCCAGAAATTAGGGGTAAAAAATAAATCCAAGAAAGGAAACTTTTATTGTTCGTAGAGGATGACATGCGGGACCCATGAGCCAGCAGCTTACTCAACGTTTCAAAGGCGGCATGAGATCGAAAGAAAAAGGCAAGTGACAAAATATCAGGAGCCAAAGATAATCCAAGAAAAGAAACTTTATTGTACGTAGAGGATGACATGCGGGTCCCATTTAGCAGCAGCGGTCTCAGCGTTTCAAATGCGGCTTGAGATCAAAAGAAAAAGAAAGTTGATTGTTCATAGAGGATGACATGCGGGTCCCATGAGTCAGCAGCTTACCATACGTTTCCAAGGCGGCAGGGGATCAAAAGAAAAAGGAAATAGCCAAAAATCAGAGGGTGAAAAAAATAAAGAAAATAAACTTTTATAGTACATAGAGGATGACATGCGGGTCCCATGAGCCAGCAGGTTCCTCAACGTTTCAAACTTGGCATGAGATCGAAAGAAAAAGGCAAGTGACCAAATATGAGGAGCCAAAAATAATTCAAGAAAAGAAAGTTTTATAGTACATAGAGGATGACATGCGGGTCCCATTTAGCAGCAGCGGTATCAGCGTTTGAGAGGCGGCAGGGGATCAAAAGAAAAAAGAAATTGCCAAAAATCAGATGGTGAAAAAAAACCAAGAAAATGAACTTTTATAGTACATAGAGGATGACATGCGGGTCCCATGAGCTGCAGGTTCCTCAACGTTTCAAACGTGGCATGAGATCGAAAGAAAAGGCAAGTGAAAAAATATCAGGAGCCAAAAATAATTCAAGAAAAGAAAGTTTTATAGTACATAGAGGATGACATGCGGGTCCCATTTAGCAGCAGCGGTATCACCGTTTGAGAGGCAGCAGGGGATCGAAAGAAAAAGTCAAGTGACCAAATATGAGGTGCCAAAAAAATCCAAGAAAAGAAAGTTTTATAGTACATAGAGGATGACATGCGGGTCCCATTTAGCAGCAGCGGTATCACTGTTTGAGAGGCAGCAGGTGATCGAAAGAAAAAGTCAAGTGACCAAATATGAGGTGCCAAAAAAATCCAAGAAAAGAAAGTTTTATAGTACATAGAGGATGACATGCGGGTCCCATTAAGCAGCAGCGGTATCACCGTTTGAGAGGCGGGGGATCGAAAGAAAAAGGTAAGTGACCAAATATGAGGTGCCAAAAATAATTCAAGAAAAGAAAGTTTTATAGTACATAGAGGATGACATGCGGGTCCAGTTAGCAGCAGCGGTATCACCGTTTGAGAGGCGGCGGGGATCGAAAGAAAAAGGCAAGTGACCAAATTTGAGGTGCCAAAAATAATCCAGGAAAAGAAAGTTTTATAGTACATAGAGGATGACATGCGGGTCCCATTAGCAGCAGCGGTATCACCGTTTGAGAGGCGGCAGGGGATCGAAAGAAAAAGGCAAGTGACCAAATTTGAGGTGCCAAAAAAACTCCAAGAAAAGAAAGTTGATTGCACATAGAGGATGACATGCGGGTCCCATTTAGCAGCAGCGGTCTCAACGTTTCCAAGGCGGCAAGGGATCAAAAGAAAAAGGAAGTAGCCAGAAATCAGGGGGTCAAAAAATCCAAGAATAGAAAGAATTTTGGTTCATAGAGGATGACATGCGGGACCCATGATCCTGCATCGTAAACGGCTCGATCGGAGAACGTTGAACGAGATGGCGCGATGTAGAAAAAAACAATGCCAGAGAGGCTGCCATCTGGGCCCTACATCCCTCGGCGGTGCGGATTTGCGTTGACTCGGCCGGCGAACCCGAGATTTCGAGATGCACCACGTCCCGGGCCACCATACGCCACGTTTTGGCCGCTTTCGTCGGGCTAGGTGGCCTCAAAAACGAGAAAAAAAAGTTTTGACATGCACCACGGAGGGACCAAAATCGTCGGCCATGGTACACCAGCAACCACGGCGCGACTTCAACTTCGTCGGCCATGGCAACTTTTCTTGTAGTGTTCATCATCTTTGTTGTACCGCACTGATGCAAGTGAATGCGAGCTGCTCGCCAGACGCGACTTCGTGTCCGATATGTGTACTATGCCTTCTCCATCTAGTGCTAGTTACGCCTCTGTGCTAATTAATTCAGCACAAACCTCTGTCATTGCAGCTGTGACTCACCTCGACCATTGGAGCCCAATCACAAGAGCGAGCTCAGTCTCAACCAGAGAGGCATGTGTCTCATGGTTAGCTATCTACAACTTGCTGTCTTACTAAAACCGTGCCTATCATAGAGATCACCTCGCTGGTGTAGCAATGGCTGCAAGTAGCTGCTAGCATGAGCGAAGGGGATAAGGAAGAAAAGATTAAAAAAATGGGGTGGGGCCAACAAGCAGGAAAGCTATCTACTAGCTTTATGGATGTTTCTGGAATTGGGTAGAAAATAGTAGATGACACTGTAGCAGCGAATCCCAGAGACCAAGGCCGTTGGATGATGTCTAATGAACGGCAGAACAAAATCGGCGAAATTAGCTTGAATTTTGATAATAAATCTTGGGCATTTTCCCTCGAACATGATTTATCAACTTTGGGTAGTCTCTGGACTAGTCTCCCTCGTCCACCAATTATTATCATACTACTGCGGAAAGTTGAGGGCAGTCCCTAGTCCCGAGCACTTCGCCCACTTCCCCTGGCCTCATCCCAGAG
The DNA here is from genome assembly GCA_030979885.1 of Lolium multiflorum. Lineage (NCBI taxonomy): Eukaryota > Viridiplantae > Streptophyta > Magnoliopsida > Poales > Poaceae > Lolium > Lolium multiflorum. Next base: position 66,954,391 of record CM061748.1, on the reverse strand, counting down.
ATCTCACACCAACCACCTCACCGTCGACTAGCCGCCAGTCTACAGCCCTCCGAAGAATCCCCAATGGCGGCGACGCCCCTACTAGAGCGCTCCTCACGCGAGCGCATCATCGAGTCTGGCCCACATGTCTTCCGTGCCTGCCGTGTGTCGGCAAGCACGACCGACTTCTCCGTCGGCGAGCCGCCGGCCGTGGGCGAGGGCGAGGCGTCCCCGTACACTATGACAGTGCACATCTTCTTCTCGAGGACGTACGAGCTCAGGAGGATGGCCGGCCCCCTCCCTGCCCCACTGGATGAGGACGATATCACCACTACACCCTGCGAAGAGGTGGTGCTGGATCTTGGCTTGCCTCCGAGGGAGCTGCGTAGTGGGGGCAATGTCGTGCGAACTATGCGCGAGATTCTTGCCCGTGTATGGCTGCTCAAGAACCTGAACCTCACGGAGGAGGAGTGGGACATCATCATGCCTTACGATGTTATGCACCTGATGTGGCAGCAGGCGTGTCGTCGGCTCGGTGGCCTCCACTTCGACCTCACCCTTAGGGTGGACCACCGGCTCATCGTCAACTTGCCGGCGCTGCAGGACAGTTGGGTCCTAGTTGCGCCGGAGGACGGCCACTGCAGCATATGCATGCTGGGGCTGTCGCAGCGCACAACGGTGCGTCTCCGGGGATGCAAACACCCGTTCCATAGGAAGTGCATCTTCTCCTGGTTTGTAACGAACGCCAGCTGCCCTATCTGCCGCGATAAAGTGCTGACCCATCTTATTTTCGATTTGTAGCATAGTATGAATAAAACCCCTGTATGATAGGGATGCCATGCCAACTTGAATCCTATGTCAAGAGAAATTCTATTTGATTGTGGTTATAAGATATTCTGCATTAGTTTGATCAAGTATTATCATTCTATTTTCCTATGGGATATGACCCTATGAATCAAACAGCATGGGATTACTTCCACACAATTAAGTTTGACCAACTTTTAGTAGGACAACAAACATAAATAATTAGTCATCATGGGATTACAATCCAACAGATAATTGTCTTCAGGACTCATACATTTTCCAAATAGAAAAATCAAAACAAATCATGGTTCTTCATCTCACAGCATGATACAGAGACAAGAGTCTCATCATCATCATCATCATCATCATCACCTCCGTCTTCATTCTGATATTCGTGCATGGTCTCATCCTGCTCGTCGTGTCCATTCTCCTCCTGAGATTCACCAGGTAGCTTCAGTTTATCCATCTCTTTGTCGACTATGCTAACCTCAACAGTGAAATCTACTTCTCCATCATGTGCAGGGATACCTGTATCCAACGAGGTTTCATCAATGTCAGCAACTTTAGTTTGCATACAACCAGCGAAATCATCTTGCTGGGCACCAATTATTGGATCCGCATTCTCATCCAAATCATATATGTTCCTTGCCACAAACTTTTGCACATACTGCCATCCTTTTCTAGATCTGTCTTCCAAGAAAAGTACCTTGGCCGCTTGAGGTACCAAAATATAAGGATCATCCTTGTACCACTGAGCAGTAGTATTAACTGATATGAAATACCCATCATTTCTGGCACCTTTGCCCTTGTTTGGATCTTGGTTGTACCAATAACACTTAAATAGAACCACAGATCGGACAGTAACCTTATCACTATAGAACAACTGAATAACCTCTTCTATGTGACCATAATGGTCAAATGACTCTGATCTCTTCTTTCTGGTTGTCAAGTGATCTCCACTGGTTGTGATGCCACTATTTCGTGTCTTCAAATGTTGTTCACGCTCATAGGAGCTGTAATGGACACCATTGGCATTGCAAGCTGCAGCTACCAACACCCTCTTATCTGGACCACGTGATAGGACAAGGAGATCAGCACTAACAGCGCCTGGATTCTCCGCATGGAGTTTCGAGATCTACGATTACAAAATAGACAAGAGGTCATCTCATGTGAAAACACATAGACAAGTCAGAGTGCAATTGAACATCTTACATATTTCTCAAACCAGTCCTGAAACCCACTCCCACGTGCCGATAGCTTTCCATTCGTTTCCATGTACAACCTGCAAAACATAGCCAAGTCAGCTGAATATATTTCATTTTGATACAAGTTCATAGTATATGCGAGGAACTGAGTATTTCGTGTGCATAGTACTCACTTAACATATTCATCAGCCTCTGTAGCATTATTCAGCACATACCAAGACAGCTGTTCAAATTCAGACTGCTCTAATGTTTTTTCGGTCCTCTTTCCTATTAGCTCAACACCATGATTAAAAACAGATCCTCCAACTTCCAAAATTCTGCGACCCCGGTTGAATCTGGTCTCAATATCAGGAATATATCTTGAGGCAAATGTATATGCTTCAGCAGCAATATACGCCACTGCAATGCAAGCCTCCGGTCTAGCTTTGTTCCTAACTGTATTCTTGAAAGTGCACAGTCGACGTTCTATAGGGTACATCCATCCATACTGTACCGGACCTCTTAAAAGTGCCTCATCAGGTAGATGAACAGCCAAATGCACCATCACATCAAAGAAGGCTGGAGGATATATCAGCTCCAGCTTGCACAGGATTACTGCTATGTCCACCTTAAGACGTTCTACAACAGCTCTGCTTAGAGTTTTACTACATATTTCCCTAAAGAACCTTCCCAACTCTGCAATCACGTTGTACATATTTGGCTTCACTAAATCTTTAATGCCAATAGCTAAAAGCCTTTGCAGCAGGATATGACAATCGTGAGTTTTCAACCCTTGGAGCTTGTTTCCTTCAGCATTGAGACAATTTGCAATGTTGGAAGCAAATCCGAACGGGAACATCACACCTCGGAGGTACTCACAAAATAATCTCCTTTTAGGCATCGGCAATGTGAATTCCGCGCCTCGAAATTTATAATGTTTTTCCTTGCCTTTGTTCACTTTGTCATTACGATCCAGTTGCAAGTGCCTGTTAACATTCAATGTTGCACAATCAATCCTAGCATTTGAGCTATCTTTTGTCTTGGATGGAATGTTGAGTAATGTGCCGACAATGCTGTCACATATATTCTTCTCCATGTGCATGATATCAATATTATGCCGAAGCTTCTTACCAGCCCAATACGGCAAGTCCCAAAGAGTGGTCCTGCGCTTATAAAATATTCTCGGTCTATCATTTTCCATTTCCTTCCTCTTGGTACATGCTGCTATTTCACCTCCCATCTTCCTTTTGGTAGCTGCTAGACTCAGTTCATCTCCTCTCTTCTTCCTTTTTCTATCTGCTACTACTGCTGCTGCATCTTCTGTATTCTTCTCTGCTGTACCTGCTGTGGCGGCTGGTGGTTTTCCTGGTTTAACATTTCTGACCGCTTCTAGGTGCGCCTCCAACTCGTGACTCTTAAAGTGCTGCGGTTTAGTCTTTTTACAGGCCTGATCACCAATAAATTGCAATTTTTTTCTATTTTTTCGGAAACTGTGATCTAATGGAAGGAAACGGCGATGGCCCATATAGCATATCTTGTTTATTATCCTCACTGCCAGCTGATCAGTATCACAGTGAACACATGCATTATAACCTGATGTTACTCTGCCTGACATAGTGCCCAAAGCTGGATAATCATGGGTGCAATACAGTACAGCAGCACGTAATAGAAAATTTTGTTCTTTAGGTTGACACACATCCCGTGTAGGGACACCCTCCCATAATGTTTGCAAGTCTCTAATAAGAGGCTGCATGAACACATCAAAATCCTTCCCAGGAGATTTGGGACCTGGGATGAGTAAGGCCATCATACAGTTCGACTGATCGGTGCATGTCCAGGGAGCCTGGTTGTAAGGTGTAACTAGTACTGGCCACATGCTATACGAGTTGCTCATGTTGCCAAATGGGTTGAATCCATCTGTAGCAAGGCCAAGTCTCAGGTTCCTTGGATCTGCAGCAAAATCTGGATGATCCAGGTCGAATTGCTTCCATTCATCGCCATCAGCAGGATGCCTCAGTAAATCAGGGTCGGGCGTGAGAATCTCTTTGTGCCATCTTGTTTCCCGAGATGTTTGTTCTGAAGCAAACAACCTCTGCAATCTTTGTACAAGTGGAAAGTATCTCAGAACCTTCCAAGGAATCTTTTTCTTACCACCAGCTCCATCATGTTTCCATCTTGATTCCTTACATACTGGACATTCATCGAGGTCATTATACTCCATCCAAAACAGTGCACAGTTATTTTTGCAAAAATCAATCTTCTCATATCCAAGTCCCAGTACCTTGATGTACTGCTTCACCTCATAAAAGGATTTTGGCAGTCCAGCCCCAGGGAGTGCATCGCTGTATGTCTTCGCAACTGCATTGAACGCTTTATTGGTAATCCCCTGGTATGACTTGTCATGAAGTAATTTCACAATTAATTCGAATCTTGACACAACAGAACCAGGGGCCACTAAGCGCTTAGCATCTTCTATCAGGTCATGGAAAAGAGGCTTTTTGTGATAACCATGGGGCTGTTGGCTTGCATATGGATACAGATCCCGTAACAAATTAGCAGTAGCCTCATCCTGGACGAGATCTTCAGGCTGATAACCATCAGAATAAAGAGGATCAATAATGTCAGGCTGATCATAGTGTTCACCATGGTTAATCCACCTGATATATGTCTGGTCCATCCCATAAACGAATAAATGATTGATACGTCTCCAACGTATCGATAATTTCTTATGTTCCATGCTACTTTATTGATGATACCTACATGTTTTATGCACATTATATGTCGTATTTACGCATTTTCTGGAACTAACCTATTAACAAGATGCCGAAGTGCCAGTTCCTGTTTTCTGCTGTTTTTGGTTTCAGAAATCCTAGTAACGAAATATTCTCGGAATTGGACGAAATCAACGCCCAGGTTCCTATTTTGCCCGGAAGCATCCAGAACACCCGAGAGCCGCCAGAGGGGGGCCCTGGTGGGCCCAGATGACATGGTGGCCCTGGCCGCGCCACCCTATGGTCTCGTCGCCTCGTTGACCCTCCTGCGCCGCCTCTTCGCCTATATAAAGCCCCTGCATCGAAAACCCTTACGGAGAGAGCCACGATACGAGAAAAGTTCCAGAGCCGCCGTCATCGCGAAGCCAAGATCTGGGGGACAGGAGTCTCTGTGCAGGACGGGGAAGTGCCCCCGGAAGGCTTCTCCATCGACACCGCTGCCATCTCCACCGCCATCTTCATCACCGCTGCTGCTCCCATGAGGAGGGAGTAGTTCTCCATCGAGGCTCGGGGCTGTACCGGTAGCTATGTGGTTAATCTCTCTCCTATGTACCTCAATACAATGATCTCATGAGCTGCCTTACATGATTGAGATTCATATGAGTTTTGTATCACAATTTATCTATGTGCTACTCTAGTGATGTGTTATTAAAGTAGTTTTATTCCTCCTGCATGTGTGCAAAGGTGACAGTGCGTGCACCGTGTTAGTACTTGGTTTATGCTATGATCATGATCTCTTGTAGATTGCGAAGTTAACTATTGCTATGATAATATTGATGTGATCTATTCCTCCTACATATGCATGAAGGTGACAGTGTGCATGCTATGCTAGTACTTGGTTTAGTCGTTTTGATCTATCTTACACTTAAGGTTACTTAAATATGAGCATTATTGTGGAGCTTGTTAACTCCGGCATTGAGGGTTCGTGTAATCCTACGCAATGTGTTCATCATCCAACAAAAGTGTAGAGTATGCATTTATCTATTCTGTTATGTGATCAATGTTGAGAGTGTCCACTAGTGAAAGTGTAATCCCTAGGCCTTGTCCCTAAATACTGCTGAGTTACTACTGCTTGTTTACTGTTTTACTGCGTTACTACTGCTGCAATACTACCACCATCAACTACACGCCAGCAAGCTATTTTCTGGCACCGTTGCTACTGCTCATACATATTCATACCACCTGTATTTCACTATCTCTTCGCCGAACTAGTGCACCTATTTGGTGTGTTGGGGACACAAGAGACTTCTTGCTTTGTGGTTGCAGGGTTGCATGAGAGGGATATCTTTGACCTCTTCCTCCCTGAGTTCGATAAACCTTGGGTAATCCACTTAAGGGAAACTTGATGCTGTTCTACAAACCTCTGCTCTTGGAGGCCCAACACTGTCTACAAGAATAGAAGCACCCGTAGACATCAAGCTATTTTCTGGCGCCGTTGCCGGGGAGGAAAGGTAAAAGGTACTCACACTCCGGATCTTGGCTACTAAGCTATTCTCCGGCGCCGTTGTAAGTACTCGAAGCTATTTCCTTTAGACTCTGCAATTGCGACATTTGGTTTCTTGTTTACACTAGTTAGGCATAATGGAAAACAACAAAAATATGAGAGATCTTTATGAACTTTATCTTGAATTAGGACATGATGTGTTTGAAGAGAGAATTAAAAAACCCATGGAACTTTATATGCATGATAATGGGAATGTTATTAGTATGAATGCTTTGAACACCATTGTTGCTAATGCTATGGAAAATTCTAAGCTTGGGGAAGCTGGCTTTGATGAGCATGATATTTTTAGTCCCCCAAGCATTGAGGAGAAAATTTACTTTGATGATACTTTGCCTCCCATTTATGATGATTATAATGATAGTAGTCTTTTGTTACCACCTGTTATGGAGGATAAATCTGATTATGATTACAATATACCTCCTATATTTGATAGCTACTTTGTTGAATTTGCTCCCACTACAATTAATAAGAATGACTATGCTTATGTTGGGAGTAGTAATTATTTTATGCATGAGACTCATGATAAGAATGCTTTATGTGATAGTTATATTGTTGAGTTTGCTCATGATGCTACTGAAAGTTATTATGAGAGAGGAAAATATGGTTGTAGAAATTTTCATGTTACTAAAATGCCTCTCTATGTGCTGAAATTTTTGAAGCTACACTTGTTTTATCTTCCTATGCTTGTTACTTTGCTCTTCATGAACTTGTTTATTTACAAGATTCTTATGCATAGGAAGCATGTTAGACTTAAATGTGTTTTGAATTTGCCTCTTGATGCTCTCTTTTGCTTCAACTACTATTTCTTGCGAGTGCATCATTAAAACTGCTGAGCCCATCTTAATGGCTATAAAGAAAGAACTTCTTGGGAGATAACCCATGTGTTTTTTTACTACAGCAATTTTTGTTTTGTTGAGTCTTGGAAGTTGTTTACTACTGTAGCAACCTCTCCTTATCATGTTTTTGTGCCAAGTAAAGTTTCTATGCCAAAGTTGATGTTATATTTGGGATCGCTGCGCAGAAACAGCATTGCTGTCTGTCACGAATCTGGGCACAGTTCTCTGTAGAAAATTCGAAAAAATCTGCCAATTTACGAGCGTGATCCTCAGATATGTACGCAACTTTCATTAGTTTTGAGTTTTTCCATTTGAGCAAGTCTGGTGCCATCTTAAAATTCGTCTTTACGGACTGTTCTGTTTTTGACAGATTCTGCCTTTTATTTCGCATTGCCGCTTTTGTTAAGTTGAATGAGTTTCTTTGTTCCATTAACTTTCAGAAGTTTTGTGCAATGTCCAGAAGTGTTGAGAATGATTGTGTCACCTCTGAACATGTGAATTTTGATTGTGCACTAACCCTCTAATGAGTTTGCTTGAAGTTTGGTGTGAAGGAAGTTTTCAAGGGTCAATAGAAGAGGGTGATATAATGAGATCGAGAAGAGTGAAAGGTCTAAGCTTGGGGATGCCCCGGTGGTTCATCCCTGCATATTTTAAGAAGACTCAAGCATCTAAGCTTGGGGATGCCCAAGGCCCTTCTTCATCGACAACTTATCAGGTTTCTTCTAGTGAAACTATATTTTTATTCCAGTCACATCCTATGTATTTTACTTGGAGCGTCTGTGTGCTTTTATTTTTGTTTTTGTTTTGTTATCTTAGTTCTCTGAATAAGTTCATCCTTGTGTGGGAGAGAGACACGCTCCGCTGGTTCGTATGAACACATGTGTTCTTAGCTCATAATATTCATGGCGAAGTTTCTTCTTCGTTAAATTGTTATATGGTTGGAATTGGAAAATGCTACATGTAGTAATTCTAAAATGTCTTGGGTAATGTGATACTTGGCAATTGTTGTGTTCATGTTTAAGCTCTTGCATCATATACTTTGCACCTATTAATGAAGAAATACATAGAGCTTGCTAAAATTTGGTTTGCATAATTGGTTTCTCTAAGGTCTAGATAATTTCTAGTATTGAGTTTGAACAACAAGGAAGACGGTGTAGAGTCTTATAATGTTTACAATATGTCTTTTATGTGAGTTTTTCTGCACTTGTTCATCCTTGAGTTTGCTTCAAATAACCTTGCTAGCCTAAACCTTGTATCGAGAGGGAATACTTCTCATGCATCCAAAATCCTTGAGCCAACTACTATGCCATTTGTGTCCACCATACCTACCTACTACATGGTATTTCTCCGCCATTCCAAAGTAAATTGCTTGAGTGCTACCTTTAAAATTCCATCATTCACCTTTGCAATATATAGCTCATGGGACAAAATAGCCTTAAAAACTATCGTAGTATCGAATATGTACTTATGCACTTTATCTCTTATTAAGTTGCTTGTTGTGCGATAACCATGCTTCTGGGGACGCCATCAACTACTCTTTGTTGAATATCATGTGAGTTGCTATGCATGTCCGTCTTGTCTGAAGTAAGAGAGATCTACCACCTTAATGGTTGGAGCATGCATATTGTTAGAGAAGAACATTGGGCCGCTAACTAAAGCCATGAATCATGGTGGAAGTTTCAGTTTTGGACATATATCCTCAATCTCATATGAGAATAATAATTGTTGCTACATGCTTATGCATTTAAGAGGAGTCCATTATCTGTTGTCCATGTTGTCCCGGTATGGATGTCTAAGTTGAGAATAATCAAAAGCGAGAAATCCAAAATGCGAGCATTCTCCTTAGACCTTTGTACAGGCGGCATGGAGGTACCCCTTTGTGACACTTGGTTGAAACATGGCATGCAAAGATCCGGTAGTCCAAGCTAAGTAGGACGAGGTGCGGGCACTATTAGTACACTATGCATGAGGCTTGCAACTTGTAAGATATAATTTACATAACTCATATGCTTTATTACTACCGTTGACAAAATTGTTTCATGTTTTCAAAATAAAAGCTCTAGCACAAATACAGCAATCGATGCTTTCCTCTTTGAAGGATCATTCTTTTACTTTTATTGTTGAGTCAGTTTACCTATCTCCTTCCACCTTAAGAAGCAAACACTTGTGTGAACTGTGCATTGATTCCTACATACTTGCATATTGCACTTGTTATATTACTTTATGTTGACAATATCAATGAGATATACATGTTATAAGTTGAAAGCAACCGCTGAAACTTAATCTTCCTATGTGTTGCTTCAACACCTTTACTTTGATTTATTGCTTTATGAGTTAACTCTTATGCAAGACTTATTGATGCTTGTCTTGAAGTACTATTCATGAAAAGTCTTTGTCATATGATTCAGTTGTTTACTCATGTCATTACCATTGTTTTGATCGCTGCATTCATTACATATGCTTACAATAGTATGATCAAGGTTATGATGGCATGTCACTTAAGAAATTATCTTTGTTATCGTTTTACCTGCTCGGGACGAGCAGAACTAAGCTTGGGGATGCTGATACGTCTCCAACGTATCGATAATTTCTTATGTTCCATGCTACTTTATTGATGATACCTACATGTTTTATGCACATTATATGTCGTATTTACGCATTTTCGGAACTAACCTATTAACAAGATGCCGAAGTGCAGTTCTGTTTCTGGTTTCAGAAATCCTAGTAACGAAATATTCTCGGAATTGGACGAAATCAACGCCCAGGTTCCTATTTTGCCCGGAAGCATCCAGAACACCCGAGAGCCGCCAGAGGGGGGCCCTGGTGGGCCCAGATGACATGGTGGCGCGGCCCAGGCCCTGGCCGCGCCACCCTATGGTCTCGTCGCCTCGTTGACCCTCCTGCGCCGCCTCTTCGCC